>JBCAUA010128671.1:0-22964 GCA_038406235.1 Peronia verruculata
ATTATATATATATATATATATTTTTTTTTTGCATGGTTAAAAGTTCCAGTTGAGAGTGTTATTATCTTCATGACATAATGACAGTGCTGTAGATCTGTAAGAAAAATAAACACGCTCTAAGTGATAAGCTGTGCTCTCCAGCATATTTATTTCTCTTACACAACTTTTTCATCTTCTACACAACATTTAAAGGATATGGGTTTTAAGTTTCGTAACTCCTGTCACTCGCATCAAGAGCCTTACATCTAAGTCTTCTGCTCACAAAATGTTTTAGTGTTTTTCTTTTACATGTGCCTTTTTCTGAGCCCGGTTGGCTCCCGCAGTTTAGCCGCCCGAGCCTCGATCCAATTGGGCTGTTATCGATAGAGATAGCACATGCGCACCGGGTCTAGTTGTTTTATGTCTATTATGAACTAGATCTAAATCTAATGCGGCTGATCAACTCGATTGAAAATACACCTAACATACAATAAAGATCCTGATCAGAAAGTCGTCGGCCTATAAACTGTCTTATATATGTTAGATCTAGATCTACATGTACATGATAGATCTAGATTCTAGATTTTAGATCAAGGTTTAGGCCTAGAATCTACATGTCATCAGAAAAAAGCCTAAAACGCTAGATCTAATACTCAATCTATTTCTGATACTTTATTAGTGGTTAAATCTGAGATAAAAATAGCCGACAGAGCGATCTAAAAGAGGGCAAAGAACGGAGCGATGTTCATGTACAGTTGACCTGGGACACAGATCTAGATCTAGATCTAATTAATTTGTGATTAGTGACAGAGAATCTGACCAGGCGTTTGTGCAGTGCAGTGGCTTTAATTTATGTCACAAGGAAGATGGCAGTCATACCAGCAGAGAGCAAAGTGGTTTACCAGTATCTGGGTAGATCTGGACTACGAGTAGCCAATTTGTGTTTAGGAACACTGACATTTGGAGACTCCGGGGTATGTTTCTGTTCGCAGTTTTTCGTGAAGTGTCTCTGCCGTTGTTGTTTTAAAAAATTGTCTGGCTACACAACGAATCTGTGTACCCAATAACTAGGCTACTAAACCACAGCCCCCCGTTTGCCTTCTTCATTTTGTTCTGTACCATAATGAGAGCTAGATGACAATGCACTTTGTACTGGTATTCTATCATTTAGATTCTGGAGCTCAGTGATGATCAAACTGAATAAATAATTTTTTGTACCTAGCCCACATTATTGATCAACGATGTGACATTTTGTTAAAGTTAATCTTCTTTTCCTACACAATTATGAAAATACAAATCATGAAAATATTGACATGTTGTTCTGATAATGAAAAGTAGGCATAGCTTCAAGTATTTTAAATATTTGTTTAATTTTAAATAAAGATGATTGTTATGAGTCAGTTATTCCTCAGGATAAATTGTGCATGTTAAAGAACTCATGGTAGTTGAAAATCAATGTAGAAGGAGTGTCGCTGCCCATGCAAAATGTTCAAATTTCTGCCCACAAAAATACTCACTAAGAAACAGCCGCTCAAGACCAAGATATTCCTATTCTCAAAGGATTGAAAGGTTTGAAAAAAATAAAAAGGATAAATTGTCTCTGAAGAAAAGTTGCGTGCATCATTGTGTAGAACTAGATTTACATAAGATTTTTTTTTTCCCATCATTAAATTCTTATGTGATGACAGTTATGTTATCTAGTCAATTTCTATTTTCAGAAAGGCAGGCCTGGTCAAAGTGATGAGGACTTATCTCATCAAATCCTCAATCGTTACCGAGAATGGGGAGGCAATTTCATAGACACAGCCAACTGCTATGGTTGGGGAACATCAGAAGAAATTATCGGTAAATGGCTAGAAAAGTAAGATTTCAGGTGACATTTGAATGCATAAGAACAGACTTATTAATAATATTTTATTCCTTTTTCTGGTTCCCTATGTAGACTAAACTCAGTGCAAGTTCTAAAAGAGTTTAACACATCACAATGAATTGAGAAACATTTGTATGACATCATCTAAGGTGATATGATAGCCCTGCTAGTATGTTTTTTTTTTTTTCAATAATGTAGAAATAGGTATGTGTGACTAGCTTTGAACATGTAAACTTTTCACCATCTCTTTGATTTGCTTTATAATCCTCTTGTTACATATATATATATATATATATACACAACTTCCCCAATGGGAGAGACTGTTGTCATTCTCAGATTGATTTTATTGATATTTTTGCTCATTCGAAATTACCTTACATGAAGTCCGGTTTGTACCCTTGTCTCAACTGGGTTAAACTATTAATTTTGTGATCCTGTTGTAAGATCTACTAAACTATCCCTTAGATTTCATACAACCTTACCAAAGAATATCATTAAACTTGTTTGTTTCGCATTTATGCCCATGTACAAATATACAGGAGTGTTATATTGATATATTTTTGTTGATAGGTTTTCTGACATAACTGATATATTAATTGCAGGAATATTTATTTCTCTGCAGACAACCAAGAGAAAATTTCATCATTGCCACAAAGGTTCGGGTGAATATGGGTACAACAGAAGATATCAACAATGTTGGTCTAAGCAGACGACATATCACCACAAGTATTGACAGAAGTTTAAAGAGGCTACGCACAGACTATGTAGATTTATACCAGGTATGAAGTAGTTATTTATCTTGAAATCTTTCGTCTATGATTTGTTTATGCAACAAATAGATAATAAGTTGAGACCTTATCACAGGATATCATGTTAGTTTTGTAGCTGTTCTCAAACTGTGATGTATAATGGTTGCTTTTCACTGACCCATGTGTGACAATAATTTCTTTAACAGTAATACCATTCTTTATTTCCTCTTTCTGTATATAAATGTTAGTTGCTTTCAAAGTACATATGATGTGGCACTTGTAACCATATTGTGCTGTCTTAAATATTTTTCGAAGGCCAGGCCTACCACTAGATGGCAATGGAAACTACTGTTTTCTTTAATGATGCTACTGATGGCTGTAGTATGACAAGTAATTCAAACTCATTTTATGTTTCTTGAATTTATTAGAATATATACTGTATAACAAAGTGATATTACTTTATATGCTCAAACTGTGCATAAAGTCAGTGCCTCATTTGCATAATAATTAATATCACTACCATGATATTTTGAAACTGTTTTCTTTATTTGTTTATTTGTTGTATTTAATTTAATGTTAGACTCATTATTGGGATGATGCGACACCTTTGGAGGAAACATTGCGGACTCTGGATGATTTAGTACGTGCAGGAAAAGTTCGCTATGTAGGAGTCAGTAATGTGACAGGATGGCAGTTGCAGAAAATTGTGGACACCAGTGAGAAATTGGGATTGAATCCAATAATCAGTTTGCAGGTCAGTGATTTTATATGGGTAGTTTTTTGATACAATATAGTTAACAGCTTAGAGCCCAGCATAGCACAAGAAGATGGCATTTTACATAAATTATACATATCTATCTTTGCCTGAGAAATTTAACATTGAATTATATCCATGATACTGAATCATATTTTTCCGAAGGCAGTGGCCTGTGACTATTGAGCATAAAAATCTATGTTGTCTTCACCTAATATCATTATAAGTTTCTGATATTTATTTTAAACATGATTAGCTGCTTACACGTATCTTCTGTACCTTCACCTTCACCTGTCCCTTAAATGTGCTGCTAGTGTGACACAGATGATTTCTACACCAAACCTCCTGTTCTCTGTGCGTCTCGCAGTTCTTGGCCTTTCTGGTCTCTGATGTTGTCATCCCATCTCTTCCTCTGCCTGTCTCTTCTTCTCCCTCCTTTGACTGTGCCATGCATATCATCTTAGCAAAGCTCGATGTACATGTGACACATCCATATCAGTTTTGCATGTGTTGTTTCACTAAGGAGGTCTGTGTATGGTCCAATTTTGTTTTGGACTTCTTTGTTAGTAATGTGATCATGATATTGATGCCAAGTAATCTCCGATAGCATCTCATTTCCAAGGCTCGTATTCTTCTCTCAGTATCTGTATTGAAGATCCAAGATTCTTCTATAATCACCATAAAATAACAGCAACTGACTGTTAGTGAAAATTCCTGCATAGAATTGGTTTTGTTGTGTAGCATCATTGTGTTTTTCTCCTTTTTGACTAACTACATTTCAGGTTCAACAGAGATAGCCAATTCCTGAGCCAATCAAAATAACTGATAAAATTGTTAATTGACTCTTAAAATGTCTGGTAACAAATAAGGCTAACTTTTCCAAAATTAGAGCCAGATAATGTAGATGAGTCACACATTTCTGCTTCATGTCTCTCATCATGCAGAAGTGATCACATTTCTTGTTTTGTCCTTAACTTTCTTGAGGAGCATTTGTTCTTTTTAATGAATCAGATTTTGGTCAGACATCAGTGTTACTCTCAATGTTATTATCAAATAAAATGAAACAGGCTTTCATAACAACATCACTACTGGAAATAGGTTTTGTTCTTTAGTTGATTTGTTTAGCCAGGTTAAACTAATGCACACTGCTAGGGGGAGTCCCATTCATGACTGATGCACTACAAGTAAATGATCTATTTGTTCACAATTATGCAAAGTAGATTTACACTTTTATTTAAGTTCAACGTTGATATTGTATGGATTTTTTTTTTTATCTTAATACATTTTTGTGTTTTACTCTTCAGATAACTTAGGTGACACATCGTTATATTTCTTACTATTTACCACGATGTAATGTGCAATTTACATATTACTACATGTATTTTACATTTTATGATGTTGTTGTACAGATGTATATTTTTCAAAAGAGGTCAGTTTGTATGTAGGTAATCCATGACTATCCCTTTACAGCAGTAGGAAATGCCATAGAAAAATAGAATAGTCTTAGTTCATGCTATAACTGATGATCACTCTTCAATGTTTCCCTTGATCATCAGCAACAATACAGTCTGGCCAGCAGAGACTCAGAACTTGAACCTTTCCAAGTGTGTAAAACTGCAGGCATTGGAGTCTTACCATGGAGCCCTTTAAAAGGGTGAGGATACAAGTTCAAAATTAAAATGATTTAAATGAACAACAGCTGTAACTACAACTTTATGGAGAAAGAAAATGCATAAATGCAGACAAAAATTTAGAAAATTTCTATACAGTGGTCTCCACTGAAGAATCATCTGCCTAAGAGCCTGGTCCGCCTAAGAACCTGCCTCTGCTGTGAAACGGGACTTTTGCTCTTTTCATTTTGCCCTTCTAAGAACCCACTCTGGGCACTCCCACACATAGAAAAAGATCTGTCTAAGATCCTGGTGTTGGACCAAGATACCTGAGCAGGCCTACTTATGGGGTAATCCCACATCATACTGTCCACTTGAGAGAAACACACAGCTCTAGATGTGCAGTAAAATGGGGACGGAGGTAGACAAAGGAATAGAAGTGATAGTTGATGTATGACTAAACCGTAACCATTTCATTGTTTGGCAACGCGTGGCCTGATTATGCAGTCATACATCAACTATCACTTCTATTCTTGTGGAATCATTCAATCACTTGTGATTGGCTTTGTGGATAAGGAGGTGTAAGTTTAGCCTCCTGACTAGTCAGCTGTTTTGCTCCTTCGGTCGGTCTGTAAACACTTAAGTCACTCATGCGATTATCCACAGTGTGATATAGCAATATTATGTTTTCAACATGGATACAGTTATGTGAAAACTCACATGGCATTTAAGTGCTTGACAGGATTGATGTAACTATACGCTAAAATTCAGGAATTGATACATCTAATTATAACACAGGCAGGGACGAAGGCTGTACTTATTCGCATAGATAAATCTTTAACCAACGGTAAGGATCAGCTAATCATACTAGTGAAGAGAATTTGTGGTCAGATGGATTGCATAACTTTTCAATTGACCTAAGAACCCATTCGCCTAAGAGCCTGCTTTTTTTGTCTCCCGATGACCGGGTTCTTCGGTGGAGACCACTGTATAGATATAATAGCTTCTCTAGTAAAATGCAACACAGCTCTAGGTGGGATTTCCAGTGCAGAAGCATGTAAGTCGGGACATTTGTCACTGAAGTGCATTTACTCTGTTCTTTATAGTACTGTGTTCCCACATTTTGATCATGTTTCCATTCAATATCGAACATATCTGCACCAAGATCAAATTGATATATTTTTTTTTTTTTAATATCTCTGATACGCAGCATTTTTTCATGCAATATTATCGAAGATGTTCAAAGACACTCGACTGATATTAAATGGCTCTTAATTATGTGACCAACTGCCTTACAGAAGAGATAGAAATATTGTGAACTCAACTTCTGTTTGAGCGCTTCTTTCTATGATTGATTGGTGTTAAGCCTACATGATTGTTTCATATAGGTCTTTGCTGGATAATATACAGTCAAGGACAGACAAGTCATACCTAGAAACCTCAGATTCACAGAAATTCCAAAGGCGTTATCGGCTCCATTTATATCCCTGTTTTTGAAAAAATTATTAACTCACATTTCTCAAACTCACATCTCAGATTTCTCAAATATTTCATTATCAATTGTTGGATCACAGAGCAGCAGAATATGTGATTTGACCCATTTTTGTTCGATATTCGTTGCCCCAGGATATTGATAGTAAAGAAAAGGCAAACGCGAGAGGTAGGATGAGCACTCTGTAGAGGCCTAGTGTGGACCTGGTTGAAGATTTAGCACCGGGAGGGGATGGTATTATAATTGAGTTGGGTGATGGACTAGGCCACACATACTGCCCGTATTGCAAGGATTGACCATAGCCTATAAGACGCAAATGCACATATGTAGAAAGTAACACGCTGTCCCAAAGACAATGGATGATGCCATGCAGATGAACTAGAGGGCGTTAGTTCCTAAAATACTATTGTATCAGACCACATTAGTGTCATATTGTTATTTCCCTTCACAGTCCGTCCATTCCTTTGTTAAAAAAGCCATCATGGAAATCTTGAACTACAGAAATCTCTGACACATTTTACAATCCCCGAGTAATTAATGTTTTCCATCTCAACTGTAGTTGCTTTTAAGTCTGAGTGTCTGCCACTACAGTGCATTTATTGTTTTTCTGTACTGTCTGTGGTTTATATAGCCTCCACAAATTAATCTGTAGTTAATTTGTCTCTGTCATGTCCTGTTTGCAAACAATTTGTTGGGTCACTAGATGCTAGTGCAAATAAATCAGTTATACCCTTTCCTCCAATTACACTTCAAGGTCTATACTCTGAAGTAGAAATTTCACTGCAAACAAGTTAGCTTTTTATCATCTGCATTGTGTTTGTATTTAAGAATTAAATTCTGGAGAAAAATGAAAAATGGAAATTCAATACATATTTCAACATACTATGTTTGTCTTTGGTTATCTTGGTGATTTTCCTTTGCATCGAAGCCTTTTTTTTTTTTTCTTGTGCTCAGTGTCATCATTACTTTGCCTTTGGGTGGTTGCTTTTTGCAAATCTTTTTCACAAAATTGTTTGTAAAATGCAAAGAAAAATCCCCACAGCTTTTACTTTCTGTTGTCAATAAATTATTTGCCTTGTCCAATTGTGTGAAATTTTATTTTTGTTTTATTCATTTTATGTTTCTTTTGGAAAGTGAAAATAATAATCAAATTAATTTTTGAAACTGAAAATCTAACAGTTTAACATAATTTTCAAAAGTTTGCCTTCACAGATCTTTCAACGTATTTCCCTAGTTGGAAATTTGGGAAGCCATGCACTAGAGTACTATTGGCAAAACTGAGGTTTTCTTTCTTTCTTTCTTTCTTTCTTTCTTTCTTTCTTTCTTTCTTTCTTTCTTTCTTTCCTTCTTTCTTTCTTTCTTTCCTTTTTTCTTTCTTTTTTTCTTTCTTTCTTTCTTTCTTTCTTTCTTTCCTTCTTTTTTTCTTTCTTTCTTTCTTTCTTTCTTTTTTTTCTCTCTTTTCCTCTCACTATCTTTCTTTCTTCGGTTCCTTTAATTCAAGCATTCATAACTTAGATTTTAAAAAAAAACATGTAAATGTTTGGCAATAACTGTATTAATTATGCTGTTCACAGAGGTCTCTTGAGTGGAAAATTTAAGAGAGGTGTGAAGCCACAGGAGGGACGTTTGGGCTGGGTGGCTGACAATGAACAAATAGCTTACCAGTCTCATCCTTTGTGGAAAAACTTTGATGGCAAGACCTGGGATATGATTGAAGCAATGGAGAGTATCGCTAAAATGCATGGTACGTCCAGGAAGATAGAAGTTTTTATGGGAATAGCTATGTCCTCCAATACTGATCAGATGCACTATTTTGTTTCTTTATTCACATGCAGATCAAGAGGACATCTGCTAGAACAGGGGTTTCCAGCCAGTTGGTTGAGGCCCCCAAGTGGGTTTCAAAGCCTTGGCAGAGGGTTCCTATAGCCTTGTTAGAAGTGTCTTGGAATAAAATCAGTTGGAATAAAATCAGTATTAATTATTATATCTTTGTGTCAGTGAAAGAAAAAAAAAACACCATGTACAACAGTGGTTGTCATAAGATGATATGAGGAGTGTCTGTATGCATACCTGTGATTGTATGTGCCTCTGTGAATGTGTAATGTAATAAAATATAAATCAAACTACTGATAATACATGGGTTTCAAGATTGTGGCAAATGAGTTGGAGTGAAAAACGTTGCGAATCACTGTACTAGAGCACCAGCCTTAGTATTTCAAAATGATTGGAATTTGCTAAACAGTTTCATGTCAGTTAGATCTCAAGAAAAATCATTTAAAAAAAAAACAGTTTGGAACACAATGAAAACACAGTTTAGCTGTCTGACATTGTCCTTGATTTGGGACTCACAATGTATGTATCTATATTCATATACATGACAAAATCCAGCTGTGCTGCTTACACTTGGAAGGGCTTATAATTTGTATTAAACATGACACATGCTGATGTATTCGTTATGAGAAATCCACTTCAATTATAGGTATGGACCAAATTATTATGTTGTCTGTTTAATCATCCTTAGATCCATTTCTTTGCCTGCTGTTTAACACTGATGCAAGATTCCTTCTTTCCACTTTAACTCATTGATATGCTACAGGTTAAAATTGGTCATATCTTTTACTTTTTTTTTTTTTTTAGTAATATTTATAATTTTGATAGATGTTAGGAGATCCTTTATTTTCTCCACAGACCGCAGTGTAGCCCAGGTTGCTCTCCGCTGGGTGTTACAGAAAGATGTGGTGTCATCGGTCATTATTGGGGCCAGAACTTTGGCTCAGCTTGATGACAATATGGGAGCTGCTAATGGCTGGAAACTCTCACAAGAAGAGGTATAAGAAAAAATGCCAAAAAGCATATTCTGTCTGTAAGAAATTTACCAGAGATAGAGCTTAAAGAAAGCAATGAAAAAAGTGGTCACGGCTCTTACATCAGTTTGCTTGGGTGACAAAAGAGAAGGCTTCTTGACAAGTTGAGAAATTATTTTCAATTCTTTGATTTGACTGACACAGACTCAAATTTAGTGGATTTCAGCATTATGCATTTTTGGCTTCAGATGCTGTTAGATTTGTATTTGAGCATTTTTTTATTTTTTTTTGTGACAGAAAGAGAGTAATGAACTCAGAGTGTCAGTACCAACACTGGATTAGACATTAGCATTGCAGAGCCCTAGAGGAGTGTGGACTATGTTATAGCCATTTAATACATCAGTGTGGTTGAATAGATTTATTTGTCCTCACAGCAGCACACAGGAAATTGTGTGTGTTTTTTTTAAAGATTTGATTTTTATCTTTGTAAAAATATAGGATTGCAGTGTTTTGTTTAATAACATCTTCAGCAATAATTTTAATGTTAGTTTGCTCAATAAATATAGAAATTTCAATTTATGGTGAATTTCTTTAGCAGACTTGTTTCTTGAGTTGATACATATAGAAGAAAAAATATTTGGTATTAGAAAACTGAAGGAGCCATTCACTGTCATTTTTACTGTCAATGGAGTACACCTAATTGAATTGATTTATAAAGGGGGTCATGTAACAAAGATGACTTGATTTAGATAAAGATGAAAGTACTTAAATATACTGCAGCCATGAGATCCAGGTGTAGTAAATTAGATGACTGTAGGTAAATGCATGGCTGTAGTAAACTTTCTTTTTTTCTTTTTTTATACCTTTCTTTGAAAAAGCTGTTCCAGTGATGCTAAATGTGATATTCTTTCTTCGTCTGCTGATTAAATATAATTTCTATGAAAAACCTTCCTAAGTAGTATGTACTCAGAGAAAAATCATCATTGAAAACAGTCAAGGCATAACACAGGATATGTGAAGTGGTCGTGCCATGGAAAAACATTCATTTTAAAACTTCTAACAATTTCAGATGCAGCAACTGGATGAAATGTCTCAGCCAAATGTTCCCTATCCTTATGAGATGATCTTCAGGCTGAATATGGGACGCAAAAACCCACACTACCAGAATGCCTATGTTGAGTCTAAATGAAGCTGAGTTTAGAGGATTCTGAACGAGAGAAAATGAATGGACCTTTCCATATCCATTTCTTGAGATTTCTTGCCTTTGTTTCATTGTAGCAGAAAACAAATAAGAGAAAATTGAGGGTTTCATAAAATCATTTATATTAAACAAGTAAATTAGTTTAAAATTGTGTTTGTCGCAATAGTGAAAAAAAAATGATTTGGTTTTCATTGACTCACTTGTATAAATCGATTTGCATTAATTTCCTGCTGTTTTGGTTTTCACGGGCGCTACCTTTATTGAAAGATTTCCATTAACCCTATTTCTTTTACAACAAGCAACTTTATTGATAACATTGATTTACTTTGTTTATGGAAATCTACAGGAGGAAATTGCTTTTTTCATTGAGCCCAGTGGTTTTGTTTTATTTTTTATTATTATTATTTTTTCTAATACATGTATAGTGAATCCATGATATTAATTTGATCAGATGAGGTTCTACACAAAAAAAAAAAAAAAAAGTAGCCTTCCTCCCAGTGTATGATAATACGATCTGTTGACCATAATGTAGAACTTCATAAAATGATATATCGTTATATTTGCCTTTTTTGTGTTTGAGCAAAAAGCAAAGACAATCTAGGCAGGTAAGGAAACTAGAAATATGTATACAAAGAAATTGATAACTATATTTCTCATAGAAACTAGGAACGCAATGACTTTTTCTCGCCAGGGGCCTATACGAAACTTAATGTAATCTGAACTGACCCTTTCCTTCCAAATTAGAGGAAAAGTGTGTAAAAAAAAAACTTTTGTTTTGCAGCCAGTTGCCATGACAGCGCTGCCATATTCGATGTTGTGTTTTGAAAATTAGCTGTTTTCAAAAGCCTAAGGCTCCTAGAGTATTGAATGGAATTGTGTGAAAGTTTGCCATGAATAATATGATCCTATTTAAAGGACAAAATGCGTTTGTTTTTTGTTTATATGTCATAAACTATTTTTTATACATTTTTGAAATATGTATATGGACGGATGTAAATTTTTCGCAATTTTCCACCAAATATCCCCATTTTTTTTCAGAAATGGAAAAGAAATTGAGAAAAAGTGATGCCTTTTTCCAAAACACATGCTATGGAGAATGTATATTCCAAATTTGAAGGCAATTGGTTGAGAAATAAAAAAGTCTGAGGGAAAAAAGTGAAGAAATCATACATATTGAGAAAATCGCAATTGAATTTTCAAATCTCTCTATACAATCATTTAGCTGGGTGGTGTTGGTGCCGTTTTGGGGCATACAGCATACGTTTCTGGCCCTATTCATTATTTTTATGATATAAGAAGAGTTCAAAGTGTGTTAAAATAGGAAAACCCCATTTTTGATATTTTAGTCCCAAAACCTTATTTTCAGGATCCATACCCCCCCCCCCCCCCCCCCCCCCCCAGCCTAGCCAATGGGAAGTGTTTTATTTCAAACTGTTAACAATACATTTTTGTAATCAGAACACAGTAATTCATGTACACCGTAGACGTTTTAATGTTTGTAAGTCACAAGATTGGACTTATTTAGAATTATCACTCAGGGATTTCTTTTGATTTGCTTGACAAAATCAGTGTTCTAGCTTCAGTATGGCAAACGCAGACCTCACTATTTCATAGAATGCACACCAAGGCTTCAGAATTCATAATTAAAGGTAATGACAAGATTTCACAGATGAATATTGATAAAAACTAGACATTGGAAATTGATGCTCGAGAAACAGTGTTTGCATGTTTAAGGAACAGAAGAAAAAAGAAAACAGTGGCAGATGAGCTTGTTAATGGGAAATGAAATTTCTCAGATCTCCTTGCTGATTTCCAAGTAAATGCATTTTACCTCATAATAGATCATATTGTCCAATCTTAAGAACTTTGATTCATGCAACATAAACAGTCATGTAAAAATATTTGTCCTGCTTGCAAATTTATAAACTACCCCAGAGAACAACCTACAAGATAAAGCTGTGGAAGGATTATGACGTTTTTTTCCACAAATCAGAAAAGACATTGGACTTTTCTTCCTTTTTTTTTGTAACTTAGCTATGTTGAAGGTTTTTCTTAATGATGGTGGGAATTACAATGCCGTTATATGGATCCCAAGTGCAATAATTGTAAATCTTGCAGCTCTTGCCCATCATATGTTCTGAAATTTTGACATCTAATAGATTTCATGGCAAAGCATTTAATAACCTTTATACTTATACACTGTGTAGAATTTTTTACATGTTGTCAGTTACCCAAGAACAATCTGAGAGGATTCAAAGCTAAAAATCCTTAAAGACCAGGTTAGGAAATTTGTTGTCCGATGAGATCATGATATCCCACAAATTATTGCTGTGTATTGAAGAGGAATTGTTAGATAACTTGGATGTGGAAGCAAGAAGAGACCGATTTGCCCCATCATCTAGTGAACTCAGATGTTTGCTGAACTTGCCAATGATAATGATGTAGCGGGCTGCATATATTAGGCCTACATGTATATATTTCTGTGCTCTTTAACTTTCTTTAGATCTTTGGCAGTAAGAAATATTCTTTAAAAATACATGGACATGTATTAAACCAACAGATAGTTTAGACTTTATTTTCAAATTTGTTAAACAAAATAATTCTCAGTTTCTTAAAATAATAGTGTCAGAATAGTAGTATAGTATCTGTTTAAGTATACATCCTTGAAAACTGTTTGAAAATTTTATTGTTAAAATCTGAATTTACTTTGATATTTCTGTTGCTGCCAGTTACATGTATACATACATGAAGTACATTTACATTGTAAGTTATATAAGAAATATTTTTTTTATGCATGAATTACAATTGCATGTTTTGTCTTCCACATTTAAGGAAACATGCGAGCTTACCTAGGTAAGTGAAGCGTGTTTCTGATTTTGTCGAGTAAGTCATCAGGAGCTGAGTGGGAATATGAGTAGGCCCGCGTTTCGCACCACTGGTCACACTTTAGATCACGATAGTCACATTCGTTTAACAATTGAAATGGGACATAAAGTTGTTCATATCCAATGTAAATGGGAGGGAAGGGTGGGCATCTTCCCACTCAGCTCCTGATGACTTACTCGACAAAATCAGAAACAAGCTTCACTTACCTAGGTAAGCTCGCATGTTTCCTTAATTATCTCACACACGAAGACGACACACACAATGATAAGAATGGAATAATACACTTGATATCATTGTTGGTACATAGACTTCTGTGTGGAGAGCATTGAATATAGTGAGGTACCAACAATATTTCTTCACACACATTGTACCCACAAGCCTGGTTTGTATAATAAGTGTTAAGGGAGAGGGGACGTCCTGAGGATAACTTTTTAATTATTAAAGATAGACTATTTTAATCTTTTTTTTTTTCATGAAGTTCTCCATGTTAAAATTAGAGGAAAACGGTGAAAGAAATCAACTTTTTTAACTATTGCCATAGCAATACCGCCATCTTGGATTTTGGCGTCTCTAAGATGACTAACTTTAACAAATTTCAACTCAATTCAATGAAGGTTAATGAACATGCTAGTTGACATAATATCTAAAAAGGTTACATATTTCCAGCTCTTCGGATAAAAAGAAAACTATTTTTTATCTAAAGTCCCATGTAATGAAATTTCAAATTTTTACCTTTTTTTTTTTTCAGCAACAGGAAAACATCTTGGGTGAAGCGAGACAGGTGATGCTCTTCAGACAAAGAGCTGTATTCTTTAGTTAGATGTTTCGGCCTTTAAAATCCTGACATCTTCTAGAACCTCGGCTACACCGCGTCATGACTGTCGATGTCTGTCGCCCACCTTTTTTCTCCTCAGGGTTTCTGGGTGGGATTTAAAGCAGTGTATTTTAGTACTCTAACGGCTATGCTACATGTGCCACTGTTTCTTTGGCACAACTTATTCTATTTAGATCTACCGTCCGGCATGCGCATCAAATGGTGCACCAGATCCAACAGGAAGAGTTCTCTGCTGCTGTTGCTAACTTACTCCGGCGCTTCTAATATTCCGGCCACTTATGTTGAGTTTTTTCAATGGAGAATATACTGTTGCTCCAATGTAACTCCTTGCTTCCACTTCTACTGCGAGTATATTATGTTTGGTTTCACTCCGACTCTAGGAAAGTACGTTAGGAGATATTGGTACTTGGCTATTTTATACTCGTGCTGCTCCTCCATGTTTATCTCATACGGAACAGTTAGCTCGACAAGGATGTACGAATCCGTAAACCTCGAGCTAAGCACTATGTCCGGCCTCATATCTGTCCTCTTCATTAATTCGAGATATTCTCCCTATCCTGCCAAATCGGCTTCTACGTCCCAGTCCCAGGCTCCCTCCAGTATTCCACGTTCTGTGGTGTTGCGACTGTTGGTATTACTTGGTCACCTACCTGGCATTGCACTGTGTCATCCGTCTTCCCGTTTCTGCGAGAGAGGCTTCTGGACTTCTTAGGTTTGAATGCGATTCTGTACCCGGAGGCTAATTAATATCCAATCACTGGAGTATCTGTCTTGCCTCTTCTTGAGATGAGACAAGAATTGTTGTGTCATCCATGAATGCCTTTAGTGATGCCATTAAGCAGCCCTCTCCCAAATCTGATGCTTTGGAAAATTGCTCACTGGTCTTCAGCAGTACTTGCATGGCCAACACGAAGAGAATCTATGAGACTGAACAGCCCATGGCAATTCCCATCTCTAACTGAATTCAGTTGGTAGTGTGTTTTCGTGTCGCAAACCTCATTCTAAAGTACTCAAAGTATTCATTCAGAAGTCTTGTAGTGTGGTCTAGGATATGATACATGTCCAGTGTCAGCCATAGGAGCGAGTGAGAAACTGATCCGTATGCATAAGCAAGGTCTAACCATATGACATGCAGTTCCTGCTTCCTTGTTTTCCCTCTCGGGATAGCCTCCTATACAATGCCCGCATGTTCCAGGCACTCTGTGACTCCGGGGACTCCTCGTTTCTGTACTGATATGTGTGTGTAGAAATTCATGAGGTCAGCCGATTCGCTATTACCGAGAAGAATATTAAAAATTTTGCCTTCGACATTCGGCGGAGAGCCTCTGAGCGCTTCTCCTTTGGTATATAGACACCTTCAGCTTCATTCGCCTGATCACTGATTTTTTCCTTTCGTCCAATGTGTCACCAGCTCCCTGTGCAATATCTTGATCACCTTGGGACATTGCTTGCACAGCAGGTAGGGTATGCCGTCTGGAAATTGGGCAGACTGGCCTCGGACCTTTCTGACTATCTTTCCAACCTCGCGCAGAATAAATGGCTCTTCGTTGAATTCTCAGACTGGCTGGGAAGGCCATATGTCCACTAATTGTGCCCAGTGACTTTTTCCCATATGGGTGTGAATAATGTCTTTCCCAGCTGTTCTTCTAGTTCATCCTGCCTGGCGCTAAGCTCGTGGATTTTTGAAGAGACATCTTGGATACTGGGCGGGGTTATTGAGAAATCTTTTGCAAAAGACCTGTTTTTCTCCAAAAGGTACCAACTGAATAGTGTACCCAGACGTATTTATTTTTGGTCCTCCTATGAAAATGTTTGCTAATTTTCGTCAGAATCGGTAAAAAAAAAATAAAAATTATTTTTTAAAAAATGGTAAAATAGTTATAACAAAAATAAAAATACGGCTTTAGAGAAAAAGTTGACATGCCCAATTTTTGTTCGGCCTTCAGCATCAGAACAGCCCTTTTTACATCCTAGCCCTATTTACATACTAGTGTTGCTGTTTTCTGGTTTTCTGGGCGTATCTTTTCTCGCATTTTGCTCCTTACTCCTTATCATTAAAAGGGATTCCAAAGAGTCACGTTCGTATTCTTGAGGGCCTATAAGTAGCCCCATTTCTTTTTCTGTCCAAACCAAAATTTTTCTGACCTTTTCTAAGACAAAAAATCCACAATGGAGCCCTGAAGCAGGAGAAAGAAAGGAAAGTTTCACTACTTTTAGGACTTGGAAGCTCATTTTAGGGCGCTTGGTGAAAACGTAATCAGCAGTTTTGCTTTTGGCCTCAGAGTGGTTATTCAATGTCCATTCCTGGCACTGGGGCTCAAGATGATGTTAGAAGACCAAATGTTTCATGCACTCTTTCCTTATATATTATGACTAAAAAGTGATTATCCATAACTGCATGGCCATGATATGTATCAGTTATAGGGAATCAAATCTTGGTTGACAGCAGCTCGGAACATCAGTTGAATGACCATGGTTCAAACACGTTAAAGTAGACATAGATCTATCCACTTTTTGAGACCATTTTTTATACCCAGAGAAGGCAGAATTTTAAGAGAAAACAGAAAACCAAAATGACAGTACAAAAAAAAAAAAAAATCTACAGTACAGGCAGACTCCCCCTATCCTAACTCCTCTTGTACAAGGTGGGTGGAGCTTGAATGAATATTTGATTAACTTGGATTACTTGTGGAAGGAAGTGTGGGCTACTTTTCAATCCTTTGTTTAGTATTTTTGCTATTTATAGGAATGCTGCAATGTCCCACAGAAAGATGTTTGCAATGCAGTATTCCCACATGGTAACGTCTCTCTATATATACAAAATGTGTGTGTGAGCGCGTTCCTATGTACGTGTCATCCGGTAGTAGGACAGAGGCAATAATTTTTTGTGCATATCGCTGGAATGATAATTACCAAAATAAAACACACAACACACTCCCACACACATGTACAAAAAAAAAAAACCAAAGAAAGTTTATCTACAACGACACAAAACTTTCTCTTATAGATATTGCAGGAAGGGAAAGGATCAATAATTTTTGTATGTGTCATAAAGTCAACAATTACACTATACTATTGAGAATATCGTCAGTCGTTTTCTTTGTGTTAGATAATACGAATTTAATGCTGTTAGATATTACCCTCATAAGATAGCTAAGTCACAGTACACGGTCGAAACTTAATTTGTACCTACTAGGATCCCATTGTTCTAGGTAGGTTCGAATGTGAATTTAAAGGTGAAAACAAGAGCCTGAAATGATGATTGAATTCATGTCATGCAGCAAAAATCTCGTTTAAAACAAAGGAAAGAAACTTGCATGTCCTATATCTGGACAACTTTTTTTTCTTTTTAATTTCATTGTAGAAAATATATCTGCAACATCTCCAGTCTTTTTGTCTATTTCATAAAATCAGTCCAGTGACAGTTTATTCATAGTTGGGAAATGAACAAATTTTATCTCGTATGTTTAGGACATTCTTTCTCGGACTCCACTACAGGACCAGCAGAGTTTCATAATGAAGAGAACATTGGGGTAAAAACAGCAGGACCATCAACACAAGAGCTGGGCAATGTGCCTGGCATTGAGTCTACATCGACCAGGTCATTGTCAAACGCAGATCGTTCAGAGAAATGTGAGGACTTTCTTGCTGAAGCGATAACAGAACGTCCGGTACAAACACAAGTCCAGTCCTCGGGTTCTGGGGTGTCAGAGCTCAACGTCACTGCCACTAACGACGATTTACTGACTGCTCACGAAAATGCTTTAAATAATGAAAATAAAAACGCGGCGTTGCCTGCAGTAAAAACCTATGTTGCTGGTGGTGAATTTGTAAGCTCTGTCCGTCCTACTGAAAACGATAACAACGATATTTGTGACATTAACCCCCCGATGATGTGTCAACCGATGGCCTACACTAACTGGACGTTGAGAAATGAAAACATCACTGAGATTCTCACCCTGACAAATACAACTATAAGCCACAGAGCTTTGGCAGAGAGAAGGATGGTTTCTGAGTCGGACAGTGACAGAGGCGCTACGATAGCGAATGACATAATTTCTACCACAGAGAGTGACGTACTTTTGAGAGGACCGGTGGATGAGACTTCTCAGCTAAAACTTAACAAAAGCCTGAGGAAAATCTCTGCCTGCGGGCCGGAATTGCTTGCTTATATAGATGAAACAGAAGGTATTTTTAAAAGAAAAATCCATTTTTTTTTTCTTAAACGAGAAACGTTCATCTCAAGAAACCTCTTGTCCCTATGTACTTCTCTCAAAAAAAATGTAAAAGTGCCAGAAAGGCACCATCTGTTAGGTTTTACATGGTTTAAACTATGTGATTTACTTAAAGCACGTTATGCAAAAGCCCCATTATTTCATATTTTTTCTCTGCTCTAGTGCACTGTAGTCCAACATGAACTTGAGTACAATTGTCACATAACTTGGCGTTGTTCCTAAATTTTGTGGTGTGAATGCTATCTATAGTTACTACAGTCAGTGTGCGAGTGTTATGGGAGCTACTTTGTTTTCTTTCTTTCTGGATTACGTAGGCATCAAAGTTTTATGTACAAAGTATGGAATACGTATTAACAGAATGTCGTTGTTAATGTCCATGTAAATTAAACTGATTGTTGTGATAGCAGGCGATGGCGGAGAATTGCTGGTGACTGTCGATAGTTGCTGCCTTAGGAAATGCCTACACTTCATCGAGATCGACGCTCCCTATGGCAAGGAAATCCTGCTCAACTTTTCCTCTGTTCAAGTCCCTGGTCCTTATTTGATCGTAAGTGATGTTTGTTTGGAAGGCCCCATTGAGTGGATAAAATAATATAGATTCGTGAAGAAAATCAGTAAGAAACAGTATGATTGATGTCTTGCTTTTGTGCCCAGAATCTTAAGCTAATAAACAAATTAGCCTCGTATACAGTAACCGTTTTGAACAATGATGAAGAAGAATGAAGATTACAGAGAGGCAATGCATTGTAATTTTTGTCCACTGTATCATGCAGGACATGAACTGAGGTTCACTAGGATGAGATAAATATTTCTATACCCAGTCAAATACTAGATCCATCACTGTTAAATGCTCCCAAGGATCTCTTCTCCCAGTACAATGTTTTGCTGTTAAATCCATCGCCTCAGTAGCTTCACTGTCTCAACTTCCTACGAGGACAGCAAGCAGGATTAGAATCCTGTGAGTGAATTAGCGTTGCTACCAAACTCCGACATGTAGGTATCACCAAAGTATGGCTATGTTCAGAGGTCCTTATTCTATTTCTAGTACAGATTGATCACTTTGTCACATCTCATGACAAAGACATTAGGGATCTTTCACACAGTCAAGTATCATCTATGTAACTAATCCTCATTGTTTCTTTTATCTTTTCTCTCTTCGATACCCATTTCTTTCGTTCTTTTTTTTTTTTTTCTTTTTTCATACTGGGTGGGGAGTATGGAGTGTATATATTTTTAGCAATATTTTTGTCTTGTTTGTATTATTATTTGTGCCTTCATTAAGAAAATACTGTCTATAACTGTCTTTGACCAGTTACAACTTGTTTTTCATTTCTTGCAGGATCCACTCGCTTCATGCAGACCGGAGGGCCTGTCTGTGTCAGTAAGTATCTCATACTCCTGCAGTCTATTGTCAAGATTTATCTTTTCTCTCCTATGGAAAGGACTAATTGGAAGAGAAGCAAATTTTAATAAATGTCCAGAAAAATAGAGTGAAAGGGAGTTAAATCTTTATCCATTCTCCCCCCCCCCCCATCTCACCCCTCCCCTCTTCTCTCTCATTCTTTCTCTTATTTTGTCTCATCCGCTGTTCTATTTGATATATTGTGTGTCTGTCTGTCTGTTTATCTGTGTGTGTTTCCTACCTGTTATTCTGACAGCCTGCTTTATTCTTTTGGTTTATTTACCTGTCTATGATAGACAGAGCCGTATGGTTCCGACTCATCTTGCACTACAAGCATGCAAAAGAACCTAGAAATGAGAATCAGAGAAAGCTTCGTCGCCTTACAGCTCTTCATTGACCATGATGTGAATTGTGGTTTTGGCGAATGGGGGAATCCCATGTCTTACAGAGTGAACTATCAAGTAAGTACAGTCTAACCGTCTGTTTGTATCCCAAAAGTTCCCAGGAGATGCTATCACCTTGAGATTACGAACGGATCTACTTGTTATGTTATGTCCATACAGTTTCATGGGCAGTTAAAAGAAGGATTTGGCAAGTAATATTTGTATCTGTTATGCTCAATGTGAACAATTGCCTAATGTGAAAATTAGGCAGAATTTTGCTTAATGTGCACATTGGACAAAATGGTTTGCCTAATGTTAATAGCTGTGCACATTGGGCGAAAAAATGCCTAATGTTCACATAATTCACATTAGGCAGCATCATTTTGCACTTTTTGCATTTTTGAGAGAACACTCAAACAACATGGTGTTGCCAAGATTTTCAAAATAATTTATCAGGAATCTTATTTCAACTCTGTAATAACGGACAATTTGAAGCACATAAATCTTTACAAGTTCTTGCAACTTATACCAGGGTGGCAGCGTGAATTGCACAGCATTTTGCTTTTCTTACAGCTGCACCTGCTTGTAGTGCATTGCGTCTTACATTGACATTTTGCGAATCCTTGTCCGCCTGTAGCCTTTGCTGTAGCAGTTCTTAGAGAAAGGCTCACATTTGGAACTTCCTCTGGTTTTAATAAAACCTGTTCAATAACACAAAGGTCAGCTGCTGTAAATTTTGCACCAATAATACCTTCGCGGCACTCCACAGTGTAAGGTTCGTCATGTTCACTTAAAACAACCACGAGAAGTTTTTTTGAGGGGGGATCAGACGGGCCACGGTCCACGTCAGGGACCCTCACTGTTGCACATTAACCCACGTGAAACAGCTTAAGCAGGTGCTTTCCACGGCGTACCATCTTTCGTGCGGCCTTTGATTGACCTTTATCTGCAGTCTCACGGATGTCGGCGAAAGATCCAACCTCCGTCTCGCAAATGTCTGCTTCTGTTGCCAGATCTGCTGCGTCTGTCTCACCATCCGTTCGCATCACAGTTTCTTCTACGACACATGCCTCATTTCATCTCTGCCTCTAATCCAGCCATACCCGTCTCTGCCGTTCCCATTGCAAAGTCGTCCTCTGCCACAGTTGATACAGGCTCCAGGCCTGTTGACTCTGTACTTGCTTCGCCTTCTGCCAAAGTTGATACAGGATCCAGAACTTCTCTACCTGCTTCGCCTTCTTAAAAAAATGCCTCAAATTCTCCTTCAGTAGCTATTTCACAGAGGGCATGTTTTGGCAGAACAGTCGATCCCAATCAATTCTGTGGCTCTCTGCCACACGTGACTTTAAAGGGGCCGTGGCCCGTTGTTTTATGGCGACTAATATTCACCTGCCACTGAACAAATTTTAGTTCCATTGACCATCTCTTGGTGGTGTTATCCTGCTTCCAAATGATATGTTTGTCCTGTATATATATATGTCCTGACATGTTTGTCCTGGATATATATATATATATATATTAAATAGATAATAAGTTTAGAATAAATAAGTAATATTTCTGAGGCTATTCAAACTTACCATATTGTGAACGTTTGGAAGTAATACTTTGTTGATATTACCAATAACATACATTTTTAGCAAACCCATTGGTACACTAGTGCTATGTTATTTTTTGACCACGGTTTAGGACAGCTGAGATGACCACCACTACAGGAGGTTGAAAAGTTTATAAAAACCCTAACCCTTTGGTACATCTTTTTGAATTCACATTCTTAACTGCACATGCGAGGGGCACACACGAGAGTTTTGCTCATTGACATCAACTGTTTACCTGTGGCGACTTCTTAAATAGGAAAGCCAGGCTCTTGCATGAGATGTGAATGCTGTACTTCTTTCATAAAATAGTCAGCGTTCTTTCATCTTTTACTTAAAAGAAACATAAAATATTTATTCTGATAACCTGGATATCCTAAGCCTGAGATTTCAGAACGTAGCAGTTTTTCAAGACTGGTGCTTGGCTTTTCAGTTGTTTTCTTTTTTTTTTTTTTTTCAACAAGTAGGCTATATTATGTAATGTTGTTACTGTAATGGCAAAAGGTGAGCATAGTGTTCTGCTGACCATTTCTCCGATACGTGTGTAAATTAATCGTTATACACAGATGTATTTTTATTGTCTTAATCTCTTCTAATGTCAGGAGACTGATATCATATGTTCCTACGTCTAGGATTTGGTACAACAAAAATCATCGCAGATAACAAAAGTTTTATTCTTCCTTCGGCAATAAAAGAAAGATAGGTTTTTTTAGAACGATTAAGGGGCAGGGGGCGAGTCCTGAAATGTGGATTTTGCCCAAAAAATGCGATTTTGCGCCTTTTTTTTCTCTTAAAAGTAAATGTATTGCCTTTTCTGCGCGTACAAATTTATCAAAAAGTTGCTAGGTCAATTTTAACGTGTTTGACCAATGGTCAGTCAACGGTAGACCTAACGTATTGTCAATCAGGATTTGACTCCACCTGGCTCCTAAATGAGGCCGTGCATCATCGCCATTTGATTAAATACAGGCAAAGCGTGCAAAAAGCACTTGAATATCACCTCTACTAGCAATAATACGAGTTCCAGTGCTAGGGATGGACCCTGGATGACCATTATGAGGCGAGGAAAACTGTTGATCATGCAAATTATCAATGTAAGAGTTCTAAAATGACTTTTCTCGTCTTATAAATGGCGCAATTTTGCTTTCTTTCTGCTACTAATAGCTCAGTTG
>JBCAUA010128781.1:0-22943 GCA_038406235.1 Peronia verruculata
TGCACACTTCCCTCTGTAATAGAGACACAGTTCCTTTGAAAAAAGGACACCCCCCCAAACACACATGTACACTTCAAGGCAGGCTGCTAAGAGTAACCCCTCGCAGTCCACCCTGGGATTAGAATCAGAGCGTTTTGAGAGAAAAAGATATCAGTAAATATAAGGCAGTTTAATTAATATTAATAAGCCAAAACTGATTTTATGAAAAGAACAGGTAGTGTAGGATATCAAAGATCAACTCAATTCATAGAGGGCATATAATGCAGTCTGACTTGTCTTCCACTATTTTGATCCAGATGTTCCTCCAGAACTGGAAGAATTTGCTACTCACAGAAGTATGGTTTGCACAATGCTAAGCCGTTGCTCAGACTCTAATGCAAGGTGAGAAATATATTAAATAAGAAATGGTTTTACATTTTATGCTGTTATGATATATGACAGTTGTCCCAACCCCTGGGCCGCAGGTCTGTACCGGTCCGCGGATCATTTGGTACCAGGTCTCACAAGAAATATTTATTTCCATTTTATTTACTATCTGAGTTTAACGATTTTTTTTTTATTTTCGTTTTATTATTATGCTACTTGTCATGTGAATCATGGTGGCAGAAATCTATTTTTAATCAAGATGCAAAATGTTTTAACATATGTACAGATACATGTATGGACCTACTATTTAGTGCACATGTTTGCACACACACACACAGAGACAGGGTCACCGTATAATTGTCTAACATTGAATGGTCCATGAAGACAAAAAGGTTGGGACCACTGATATATATTGTTGTTATTGTTAATGTGATTGTTTTTTGTTCTTCTTAGAAATCAAAACCTTTGAGACTGGAAAATTTATTTTTTGTTCTGTGCATAATTTAGCTTGAGGGTGACATAAATGAACTTGTGAAGTTCATAGGAAGCTAAATCTTCATCAGTGATTTAACAACAATGATTTAAAAATCAAGTGTGAAAACTTTGACATCTGCAGTGTCAGGTCCAGAGCTCTGGTGGGATTTTCGTCATGCACCAATTCCAAACATTCAGATATTGTGACAACTATCAAGGAAGTCATAACACCTGTGTCATCTCAAGGTCGCCCAACTGCCAAACACTTCATGCCAACCCCCCAAGTAGCAATTAGAGCAGGTAGGTTTTAGATAATGCCAGACTCCCTGTTTCTGTTTTTGTTTTTTTTTTCTCTCAAGGAGGAAACTATACTGTATAATTATGTAATAATGAAGATATGGCATAACATTTTACTAGTGTGCAATTGAAGCCAGACTACAGTTCTTACAATATCATTTCAGAGAACAGTGAAAATGAGGATAGTCTAAGACAAGCTGAGCCTGATCCTGTCACTAACTCGGTCACTGAAAATGATCCTATTAGAAGTGCACCTGAAGAGAGCTCTAGTATTGCCCAAGAACAGCCCCTGGGAGACACCAGTGATGAAGCTGCTTGCGCAAAGAAAACCACTCATACCCCAACCGGTGCAAGGAACAAATCCTTCTGTCACATTGAGCTTACACCTGGTTTCAATCCATGTAAGAAAGGGATGCATGTGGAAATATGTCTATATAAGGGTCAGAGAAAAAAGTCTGTGAAGAGTGTCACTTACATATGTTATATTGTAAAATGTGATTGACACTGCATTTTAGTGATATAATATCACTTTCTGAGAAACAGTCACATCTATTAAATAGCATTCTTTAAATGACTTCAGTGACAGAAATCAAGCACTATCACTGCCAGTTATTTAGTGTGCAAAAGACAAAAAAAAAAAAGAGCTGGAAAAATTTGAAGCGAACAAAACAAGATAAAACAAACTTTTCATGGAATTATCTTGCTCATTCCAGGATTCCAGACTCAAAGGTATTACAGTATGTCATTAAGTTGCACAGCATTCTCACTCTTTGTGAAATAATCATCTTGTTTTATTTAAGACAATCGTAAATCAACTTTTCATTTAGATTTGCCGGACACTGAGGGAGTGGTCTCCATGTTTCGTAGACGAGCCCTAGACATCAAAGTTATTGTCAGGAAGTCGGCCTTACAAGCTCTTCAGAATGTCATTCACTTTGAGGCACCTAATTATCGTACCAAAGTAAGAAATACTAGAACTGTATTTCTCTTTCTTGAATTCCATGTATGAGGGATGGATATTCTGGGATTAAGGCCGAAGGGTAAACTAGTCTGTCTTCAGTCACCCTCTTTCTTCAATATTTCAAGCAGTAAAAAAAGCAGAGGGACGACATGTCCCTTGGATTTCCTAGTTAGACCCCCATCTGCAATGGTCATGCATAAGAATTCAATAAACAAAAAATTTTGTCAATTGACACCTCTTTATGAAATTAGATTTCCGCAACATAATATTCTCAGCTTATGGGAATGGATTATTGATCGAGTATGTTCACATTGAAAGCTACTGATTTTGGCCACTTGATCCTGGATCACTCATGTATTTCTTATACATGCCCATCTTTACGGTGACTTGATTTTATTTCTTCACTCTAGCGTATTTAACTGGTGTCAGTACTTTCTGGCCCTTGAGATAAAATAGCTAGGAAATCTTCATAAATTCTTGGCTTGGGAAATCTTTATGCAATCTTTGCATGAGTATTTTTATTTATTTATTTTTTTTTCAGGATTTAGCCACACTTCAAGAAAGATGTGCTGACCCTGCATTATCTGTAAGAAAGCAAGCAGTTCAGTCATTGTTTGAATTACTACAGGCCTTCCCAAAAGATAAGGCAATTCAAAAGTGAGTTCTGAAATCAGCCTGCTTTCATTTTTGTTTTTGGAATAATTATTTATAGTTTAACAAATTTTGTATAATTTTGTTTTCAAAACTTTCAAGAATGAAATGAAACATGAGTTGAAATTTTGTGATTTGTGATCGCTGATAGTAAAAATTTTTAAAGAAATTCTGTGGATTCCATGCAACTTTTGACAGGGAAAAGCAAATACTTCTGTTTTATGGTCTCAATCAAAGACTTCCTCTGAAAATGTTATGCTTGTTTATGATGATAAAGTGAGACAGAAATAGCCTAGAGCTTGACTCTGCAACTTGAACACATGTTGCTCTTTTTTTGTGGACAGCATCATGCTATCAATAAACAAATATGTCTTATGGACACATTTGACAGAATACATTCGACAAAGTCAGCATTATGATAACAATTTAGGGGAGACACCTCAATATGAATACAGTTTAATCCCTTCACTGTCATTCTAGGTGAGGCTGATTTCTATCAGACAACATTGAAAAAAAAGGAAAATTCACTGTGTAGAAGAAATCGATCAATAAAATTTGCTGTTAAAAAATCCATTCCTGAATTTAAAAACAGACACCCGAGAAAATCAGGGGTTTTCTGTTGATCATCTTGTGTTGAATGTAAGAAACATCCTGAGCCTTCGTATAGGGTTGGAACAGGTCTGGGCACATACTGTTTGGCAATATTAGGCGCTCCAGAACAGTTCCAGTCAAAGCAGTGAAAGGATTAGCTTTATTTCAGCATTAGGAAGAAACATAAAAAATTTTAGAAATGTGAAGATTGCATGATTAGTAACAGTAATCTCATAATTCATCAGGGCATGGATATTTGGGCTTTTGCCTCAGGTAATGGACAGAGAGACATCGGTGCAGGAGAAATGCTATGATCTCCTGGAAGAAATGATCCTGGAAAACCTGAAATTGAATGACAGGTAAAGTTGTAATCATTTTTATGACCCTTGTCCTGTACTGTAATGTTTGGTGTTTGTCTAAATTACTAAAAATGATATATGCTTTATTTTCAATATGTTTTCATTATTGCCCCGTTGAAGAGTCAAGCGGGCTCGAAAATTTGGCTAGCGTTATTAGTTCATTTTTTTAACTCAATTCAAAATTCTTCATATTGCTTTAATGTTTTTCAACTTTTTTGATGTATTTGATTAGTTACCGGTTCACAGTCATCTTAATTTTAAGACATTTTTTGTACAATGATATTATACCTTGACAATGTTGAAAAATATCCTGGCAATTCCATCACCACCCATGGGAAAGAGGATTATTCAAATATCCAGCTGATTGAAACACTTGTTTCATCACAGCATGGATTCATTGAATGGTAAAGCTGTTGCTGTATAAATCTATTCTTGGCATGCATTTGAATTGAAATGTGGAATATGTTCTATAACTTTTAAATCAGTACGTGTTTGACTAAGTGATTAATTTTTTTGTGTGTGTTTTTGTTTCCAACAAATGATCAATTCAGCATTGCTTGGGAATTGCTGAATATCATTGCAGATGAAACCTGTGAGAAACTGAGGTAGGTTAAGTGGATTTGTTTTCATAATGTAATGTAAATTTGAAAACTATAGTGACGGGGAAAAAATCATTTTGTTATTCTGTTGACGTCATCACAAAGATATTTGAGGAAACAAAAGTGTTTAGATGGAAAATAAGGAGGCTTTCACAATATAAAATATTTTCAGAAATGTGACTTGTCAGTGTGCAAGTTGGTTAGTTTTTGTTAATGTTGTTTTTAATTGTATTGACCTTTTTTATCAAGTGTTTATTCATATGCACATAACATCGTGATTTGCAAAAACTTGACATCATTTAGATATTAAAAGTTTAAAACATGAAAAGTCAGAATGGATGCTGCATTAAAAAGTGATTCAATGGATTAATATTTTTTAAAAGAAATTACATTGTATATTTTGAAATAAGTTTTATGTGTTAGCTGAAACAATTTTTCAAAATATATTGACACAATTGTATAATGTACATATTTTTTTATATATATATATAGCTTTTAAATTTTTTTTTTTCTTTTAAAGGCGATATCTACAGAAAGCTTGTCAGTACTGGGCAAGAACAAAGAAACTGAAACCTGCCACTATTGATGCCATTCAGAAGCAGTGTGGAGGATTAAATGATAATGTAAGTTTAGAATGTGTTAGAGTCCGTTAATAGAAATATTATTGCATTTAAAAAAAAATTGTGTTTGTGTGTGTAGCCATTTTTTTTTTTTTTTTTCAAGGATTGTTTTGTGTGTGATAGCCATTGCTTATGCATTCAAGATAAGTATATCAGATTCAGTATATGTGAACTACATTTACCAACAAAGTTTGTTTTTTTTATATATCTACTAAAGTAACATGTAAATCACTTGGTAGCAATAGTTAAAATTTTTCATTTCTTTTTAGAGTGAGATTTTCAGCAATATGATATTGCTGCCAACCAGTACGGAAAAAAACGTGTTTAGTAAGTTTTTTACCCGGAGTACGTAAATCTGCATTTGCCTGTGAAAAATACGTATTCTGGTTTTCTAGATTGGGCAAAAGCCCTTAGGCCTACATGAATTAATCAAAGGTCAAAAATCAGCAAATCCAAGAATGTGTATTAACCCTTTCGACATAGTACGCCATGAATCTTCATCACCGTTGATTGGGGGGTAGGTCTAGATTTAGCTGGTTTTTTTTTTTGTTTGTTTGTTTTGTTTTGTTTTTTTCTAGCCACGGAAGAGTGACATCCTGTTCAAAATAAGTGGGAAGGAGCACAATTAGAAGAAGTTTGTGTTTATAATCGAAGTTTTTGTGTGAATTAAGCCAAGAAAATGGCAAAACGAAAGATCAGCAATGAAGAGGAATCGGATAGTGAGATGTCTTGGGATTAATTTGGTGGAGATTTTGAATATGATGTGACATTTGACTCTGATAGTGATAGTAAGAGTGCTACTGACAATCTTGGGAGTGCTCCGAAGGGACTATCTTGGGGATATTAGATGGAAAAAGGAAAGGGTACCACGCTCAAATCCTGTTCTTCCTTTTAGTGTTGATGATTTTCTCTGCAGAAACTCTTTTCCAAGGACTCGTGAACTGTTAGATAGATTGTCTTCTTTCTAGGGGATTGCAGAAATTGGTAAATTTTATTCAAGTAGAAGCATATTAGATCCTTTTTTAAGGAGCCTTTCATCCTTTGATTTTTTTTGGTATAGTCTTCATGTTTTACTTTCTTATGAATGGGGTTTCCCGCGCGGTTTGTACACTCGGCACGGTTGGAGTCTGTTTTTTGTTTTGGAAAGGTTGGCAGCTATGGAAATGTTTTCACCAACTAAAATAACTTGTGGAAGTTAGGATTAAAATCCCCCCAGATATTCTTTATTGCCCATGTTTTATGTGATATACCACAGGCTTATTGGCTTAAGCTTTATGTAATTACTGGCATTTTATTATGTTTCCTCATATTCAGTCTTATTTCTCAAAACATAATCTGTGTAATTGGCAAATCTATTACATTATAAAGTTGATCATGGGATCTAGGTGTAATTAATGTGTCCGCAGTCCAAAACAGTCCAGTTTAACCAATCTAGTTAAGAACTTCAGCTTTAGTTGCAAATAACTTGCTTTGATTTTTATTTCATGATGGACAGTGAGTTAGCTCACTCTGAAGTTCATCGATAATGTACTAAATGCATCTTAATTGGATGAAAATGATATTTAGAAAAATGATGCATTATTTATGGTCTCTGATTTTTGCTGTTTGTTAGATAAAAACAATATGTTGTTCATCAATTTAAGATGAAAGTATGTTATATTTGGGCTGTCTTAAATAGGAAGTTGTTTTTGGTTTATAATCAGATGCTTATGTTGAGATAGACATTACTGTTTCATTATTTGCAGATATCAATGCAGAGACACTGTCCACTTCTACACATGAGGTAGGTGTCTGTCCCATTAAGAATGATTTTGTTCTTCCAAGTATAACTATTTAATGTGAAATTATCTTTAAAAATCCACTGTAGAGATCAGCAGCAGATTCAATGAATCTTGGTGATTGCTTTTTAGGTATGCTTATACGTGACTAGGGCAACAGGTCATAGGAAAAGTTGCAAGTGAAAATGATAGTGCATTTGCCTAAATAGAATCAGTAACGTAACTTCAAATGTGTAACAGTGTATTATTTCTCATCACATTGATCCAGAACTCTTCATATAATCTGCGCCCACGTAAACCAGCTGACAGCAGCAGGCACAGTCCAGCACAGTTGGTGGAGTCACCCAAAAGTTTCAGTCGCACTGTGCATCAAATGCAGCAAATTGCTGAGAAAAACAGCCGTTTGCTCCGAGCACATCAACAAGCTCACTCTTCTAATCAATTGAGTCCACCTTCACCATGGCTTTCCAGACTCCGAGATGGAAGTCCAAGAATCAACAGTACCAACAAAACAGACGATGGTGATCGGAGTAGCATCATAACAAGGAGCAGTCGAGCCAGTTCAAAAAGATAGTTAGCCCAAAAGTCAATGAAACCAGACCTGTCACTACCCATGAAACATGTCTTTATACAACAGATTTTCATTTGCAGTGTAGAACAGTTATTTATGTTACAGGTTTTGTGTGTTTGAACCCACAGTGTTTGCCAAAAATCTTTCTCAGTAAGATGGTATGCAAGATAAATCTGAGGCAGTGGAAGAAAAAGGTGCAGTGGTAGAAGTAAAGCCGTTGTTTCCCAAGTATATATGAATATGAATCATCTTCCCATGTAGACCTAGTCTGTGTTTTCAGTTTGACAATTTCTCGAATGTCCTGAGAATCTCTGGATGCTTCAGAGCATTTCTAATAGACTTAAATTTTGCATATGTTTTTCTTAGTGTACATGTGAACTCACTAAGTCAGTTTGGTGGAGGAGTGGGAAAAGAAAACTTCAGTGGCCTGTTCATTTTATGTATGTCACTATACTAGCTCTACTTTCAGGTATTCAAGATAATTTCACCGAAACCCAGCTGTGTCTCATGATCAATTTAAGTTGTGATTAGTTATACAAGATGTTCATCTAAAGAAGTCAGTGAGAGAATATAAACAAAACAATCTTGTCTATCTTACTGCTTTTCTCAGCGTTATGGTTGTCATATTATAAAGAAACTACAGAATGGGTTAGTATTAGAGAACTCGTGTTTCAACAGCCAGGCGATAGCGCGGAGTGATATCTGAATTCTTTGGACTACTTCACTTTCCGCGTGTGTGATATGACCCTCATAGGATAAATGCTGGTGGTGTGTGCAGTTGACGCCAGGGCGTGCAGATGTTGTTTTTTTTTTTTTCCATTGTACGAGTAAGATTCAACAGTAACTAAATGCTATTTAGAATCAAGAACCATTTCTGAGACTTTATATAGCACAATATGCATCACTCAAAACTATTTCCAGCCTCTGGTCATTTCACTGGTTTCAGATTCTTACGTGCCATAAGGAACCAGTAGATAGTTCCTAAAACAAAACAAAAAGTGGCTGACCACTCAGCTACTATCAGTTCTGGATTTAGAATTTTTTACTCAATTATTGAGAGTAATTTGAATCATGATATACATAGTCTTGTTCTCATAATGCTTTGTTTCACTGACAAGTATAATTTCATTCATAGCAGTGCAGCAATGTTAAATACTGCTTAAATCGAAGTATTTGATTTACTGGCAGTGGTCATCATAATGCAGTTTCGCATGCAAGCTAATCCACTGTTGTGGGGGAAAAATATAGGGATGGGGATAGACTCACTGTTAAAGACTCACTGTCAGGCAGAGGCCTTTTTGTACCTACTTCATGAAATTCATGGATATGCCTTTCACAATTACACGCTGAAATTGGGAAAATACAAAATTGTACTTACTTGGTGAAATCAAGAATCAGTCCCAGGAAAGCTTCTTCCACCTGTCATAAATAGCATCCCTTCAATGCTGTTACAGCATAACATGTTGCCACGGGTGTTTCCAGCACGGAATCTATCAACAGTGTATAATGTAACATACGTATCCACCATGGGACATAAACACCTAGCCAGAGAAATGACCAGATAGTTGCCAAAACGGAGGTTCTCTATTAACAGTCTTATCTTTTCTCTGGATCTTTAAGATTGATCTTAAAAATAATATCTTTGTTGCATAAGTGACGGTGTCTTTGTAAATTGATGGTTTAACCAGCATTACATGTGTCACCATTGTTTCCATTACGTATGTCACCATTTGCTTCTCCAAGCTTCAAGCTTAAGTTATCAAATGTCTTATTTCTCTTTACTTGTTATGGAAGATATTAATTAATATTTGCAAAATAGGTGGCTTGGGATAAAAATTGAAGTCTTTTCCCAAGTAAGCATCTCAGAGCCCATTCCATGTTATATGTATCACCACCCTACCTCTACCTTTGGATATTCAAGATACATGTAGTTTGACTAAAAACCAGAAGCGATTTATTTATATTATGAATAGTTCAATTAGATGTTTAATTAAAATAGTGAATCCAAAACTATGAACAAAAATGTCTCATCTGTGCGATAGTACCTCTTTTTTTGTAATGTTATTTGTGTCACATCAGAAAAGCTCAAAAAAATTAGTTTGTCTCATGTCTTTTCTGTATTTGTGCAAATTGCATAGTGCATGGTTCTTCAGATTTACTTAAATTGAGGATGGAATGCATTGTTTCAATTTTATAGTCTTCTTTGTAATCACACCGTACTAGAATTACTCATTAAAACACTATGTTATACTGTGGTATCCACTTAAAATGAATTTGCTAGCACCACGCTAATGTGTTCAATTAGAGAGAGCGCTCCTCTACCACTTTTAGTAAGGGAGGCAATTCTTGAATGACTAATGAGGCATTATTTAATTATTTTATTAGACAGCTATTTCCCATTACAGTGGAACTAGGATATTAATTACAAAATCGGAATGTTCTGCCAAATTGTAACACGCGAAGACAAAGGTCTGGGAGTGATGAATTAAACCACGTGGCTGCATGCTGAAGGTGGTTAAAATGAGCGCGACCAGTTGTTTGTTTGGTCATCCATTCCTTACAATGCTCATTGTCTCTGATTACACAGTAATTAAAGGCATGACATTTGTGTGATACTTATTCAGTAGGCTAGACCCAGGTAAAACAACCTAGGGTAGGGACAATGTTTCTTTGTCCATGCAGGTGAAAGCAAAGCGGTTTGGGCAGGATTGCAGGATGGGGGAGACGAGGAGTAATCTTTACCATGTTAAGGAATGTTCTGTTATATTGTAGATCTAGATCTAACACACGCAGACAGTAGTCTTGGAGTGGCCATCATCAATTAAACTGCGTTTATGGCTACACACTGCAGCATATTCTAACCACTGCAGAGCAAAACTTATCTTTCAGTAGCCTACTAGTTTCAACAGTACATTGTTTTAAAAAAAATTGCCAGCTTTGTAAGGGGCCACATCAGGGGAGATAATCAATAGTATAAATTTTTAATGTGAGTCAATGTATTGGTCGTCCCCATTGTTTTATGGTTTCTGTTGGATTTTAAGAAATTCTGATATTAAGAAATAAAAATCCTGATCCCTTCAATTTCTTAACGTCTGAGTTCCACTGTATAAAGAAATCATGCCTTTGTCTTAAGTTCAAGCCCACAGGTTTAATTGGATGTTAGCGCTGGTAAGAACGGCTGTCTCGAAATTTAAAATTTAAAAAAAAGTTGTAATGGAGACCAAGTTCATAAAATTTATGAATTTGGTGGTTAGTTTACAATGTGAATTTTGTGAATGTTTTCCTTTGACTGAAATAATAATCACTGACTACTTTTGGGATGAAGATGTCAAAAGCATCATCAAAATTCCATCTAATGTCATAGAGAATGTGACATTCTAGTTATATCAAACTGATACGTATGAATGATTAGCAAATAGCCGAGACGTAGCATAAATAACTTACAACAAGTGCAACGTCGGGAGTGGTGATACTGTTGGCATTAACTGTTACCACTGGTGATGGAGGGTCAGTAAATTATCACGACCTGTACCTGTTCTTTTTACGCTTTTCAACCTCCTGTGGGTGATAATCTCATCTTATATCAGGTGTAGTGAGGATGGACGTAGAAATCAGTGTCATGCACACAGACCTTTAAAACTTTTGGAATACTGATAAAATGTACTTTTCTCTTAAGATCATTGATGAAAAAGTCCAACCTCTGGCACAAGAAGCCAGTTCAGATCTTATTTTTAAAAAAAAAAGAAGTATATTGTACTTTTTTTTGTTTTGTTTTTAATATATCGAAATTCTGGCAAGTCAAATTTTGTCCTCAGGTAAATTTACCTCCATTTCCTTCCAAACTGATACAGCCCAATGTAGAAGATGCAGTGTTATTGCTTTAAAAAGTTTTGATACATGTGTCACCACTCATGTTATGTGTGTCACTGTTATGTGTGTCACCCAGTCATTCCTGGGAGGTGATTTACTCAGAAGTCTGGCATTGCATATTTCTTCCACAAGTAGTATTTCTTCCACTACATGATGTAGTAGTGTTGTACACAATTTTTGTTTTTGTCTCTATGGTGTATAAGAGGTAAACTTTAATAATAATTTTTTATTACTTGTGTCACCTTGGCCGGAGTACATCTTGTCACTCGTGCTGCTAAATGAATTCTTTCGTTAATCCATGTTTTATTTTTTTACATTTCTAGTCAGCATTCTGTTTCTGTACAAAATGCTGTTTTTGTGACGAATTCTTCATATCTGCTCTGCAACAAAGCCCCCTTTTTTGTGTCAGTTATTTTAGTTACAAACTTGAGAATGAAAGGCTGTAAGAGACAGGCAATGAGAGTTATGATTTTTCTGTGGCTTTTCTTAGTTATACATATTTAGATGCCCCAAGATCTTAAGAGTAATATACAATACCTGCATAAAGTGCCACATGATTTTGAAATTTTCATAGCCAATTTCATTTCATATGGAATGGACCCGATGCTTTTAACATGCAGTCATGGCATCACATTCTAGTAGAAAATTGTGTGACTTAGGTGAAGCCATAAATTTGACCCTTCGCGTGACTTGACAGCATACAGTGGGGTTTATTCAGGTCACAAAGAATCCTTGCCTACTGAATTATAGTTTGACCTGGTTTTGCCATCATTTTAATGCATTGTCATTGTCTTTTTATGAGTCCTACAGATCAGTTGCTTGTCGCAATTATTCATCTCTGTGCTATGAATGTGTGAAAAGTGTCACTGAAATTGAGTATGTCAAAATATATTGGTTTAACATTCACTGTGAATATCTTTAAATCTGGACATGGTGATCATCTGGCTTTTATAATAATTATGAAGACTTTATTCCCAAATACAGTCTTCTATCCCTTGATTATAAGTTACAGACATTTTGAAGGTCCAGAGTCATTAGTGGCATTTTGGTACTGATTCCATGTGGGATTCTATCATTTTGTCTATGCATGTATATCTGTGATACAGTACACTGCATGTAATTGGTGCTATTGATAAGAACAAATCATTCATAGACCAGACTGTTGTATACATAAATTCTTTTACTTTCCACTGTTGTCAGCAGTTTTTGGTGAGTTACACTAAAAATCACTTTGCTTACCAACTTCATTAGATTTGTCAAAGTTATTTGGTATAGTTACTCGTATTGGAAGTTGTGTACTGTGAAGACTGTCTTTGGTATTAGTTTGTAGATCGCTCTCTGTCTCTCTCGTTTTTTTTTTTTAAAGCTCAACTTGCAACGAACAAAAAACATGTATTAATTCATTATAGTGTGGAGATGAGCTGTGTGCAAAGTATGTCTATATGTGTACATATGTATCTGTAACTGTATCTGTAATGACTTAAGGATTACCATTACATCACTGGAAAAATTTATACTTAAACATTCAGCTTGATGGTTAGATCATTTTTTGGGAGGATTCACGCACACAAGTAGACCCTATTGTTAACATGTGACTTGTACAATTAAAGAAACAGAGAGTTATTACTTCTTTTTGATCTTACTTTATATAAGTCATCAGTAGTTCGTAAAAATTAATGAAAATTGAATCATATTAATAAGTAATAATCTTTAAAATCTCAATCTTATTCGTGCAAAGAATTTCCTTGCCTCTTGACCCTAAATGTACATGCATGTATTTTGCTTTCTGGAACATCATTTTAGATTTATGGTACATGGTATATGTTTCATTGTATTTGAATTTTATTTGGCATTAAATAACGTGATCTGTTTCTTAAAAAAATGAGTGATTTTAAGTGTTTGATTGATCTGATAAATGTGTCCTACTTCTTTTTTTTATTTTTATTTTTTTTCTGGTTTATATTATTGGCACCACCAAAAAAATAGGTGTTAAAAGTTCACTTTTCAGTCTCACAACAAAAAGCAATGCAGTCTCAAACAAACATTCATATTACAGAAAACACCCAGAAATGTTTTTATGTAGCCAGTAAAAAAAAAGTAACTTTATTGAGAAACCAAGGCACCGTAGAATACAAAATACAGTAAATTAAAAATAAGGGACAACTACTAGGTTACAGTGTATAGGAATTATATCTAGATGGGCAGTATACATCCCAGGTGGCACAAAGGCACTTGAAAAACAAAATTATAATAGTTCATTCACTTGTCAGATACTGTACATAAGAAAATTTTCCAATTTCAGACTAAAACGGACTAGAACGTTTTTTTATATATGTATTCCATTCTGAATATCCTCTTGTATTTAGATACAACAGTTTGTTAGAACAGTAGAAAACCTTCAGTATGGCACACACATGAGTTGTTTGGGACACTCATGAGTTGTTTACCCTCTGCAGCTTTATTCAAAAGTATGAGGGAACATTAGCACCACATTTTTTAAAAAAAATATTGGTAGTTTTTTGTTTCGTGTGATGGATATTTGAAATGTAAGATAACCACTGACAATGTCAGTTATCAGCGAGTCAGAAGAGTCAAGTTGAGCATTCTTTGTTTAACAGTGCAGTAAGTGTTAATAAATCTGGAACATATATTTTGAGTCTGAAACATTGACAATGAAGCCCAGCTGCTCTTCTAAGCCAAAGTTGCCTGAGATTTGATAAATGATGACGTTGGTAGTTTACATTGCTTCTACGCTATGCCAGTCTCTTCTTCCAGTTCTCTCGGCTATGGCCTTTTATATTTGCAAACGTGGCCAGAATCAAGCAACAGACTGGCACAATACCTGGAGTTTTCTGTGCCATCTCTTGGCAAAAGTATTTTTAAAAAAATATTTGTTCTGTGCAGATTCATTATGTTTACAGTTAAGTTGTGCACCATCCTTCAAAATCTGCCCCCAAAAATATGGAGCATATTGAACTGAGAAATTTTAAGAAATTCCTTAAAAAATTATCTAGATATTGACTGTCAGATTTTCATTCTGTGCTTTTTTTTATATTCTCACTGGCTGTTTGCACTTCTCCTGAGCCTCAAGCGATATGTAAACTTATGAATATCATGATAATAATATGGTGTAAACTCAAGCAGTGCATACTTTATGTCTTGTATATCAGTATTTTATTGAAGAAGGATTGGATTCTGATGCATTAAAATTTAATTTAATAATGGCTTGAATTTGCGTGATCCATGAGCCACAAAAACTTGGGGCCTGTCGGCTATTCTTAGTTTATCACTGCACATCCTTGAAGGGTCCATAAATATTATCATCACCGGCAAAATTATCGTTCATAAATGAGAGAATTGATAAATTTTGACCCTGGACTTAATTCTGACAGTGACAGTATGGGTGAAGTTGAGAGCAGATGTCCAGCCCTGGTGGTACTCTGGGTACCCTGCACCATCATGTGACCCACACTCTGCTCAAAACTACAAACGCAAAAGCAAAATGCACTAGTAGTCAGACACCGCGCATACATACTGGTTATTGATGCTAAACAAAATTGTACAAAAATCATAATCGTATTATTATATAGAGTAAGTTAAAAGGGCGCAAATATTTGGTTGTGTTCTGTTATTTCAAATGAACGAGAAAAAAAAAAAAAACCACTGTGGTACTTGCTATAATAATTTGAACAGTGTAATAATTACGATGGCAAAATGAAATAGTGATTGAAGTACTGGTAAGCTAGTAATAATAGTAATAATAATCATAGTAATAGCAGAGTAATAATTGTAACTATGTGGTATACAAAACTGCAAATAGCCAATATCACTGGATGAGGACCAGCAGGATGTATGACAATAGATAGTAAGAAGATGAGTATCACCATCAGATGCTGGAAGTGAAATGGTCAACGTAAAAATGGAATGAAACACGGACCCAAACACAAAAAAAGAAAGAAAATAGAGAAAATGATGAGAAATTAAACGATAGTAGAGAGAGAAAAAAAAGACTACCCTCCACTGAGTTTCGCACAGCCGTAGATGAGAGAAATTTGTACCAGATTCAAATTTAGAGAGAAAACAAAATCAGTATTAACATTTATTAACAGGAAATAAATAAATCAATCAATGTTAGCAAAGAGTAGTAATGAATATGTGAAGTATGATGGCCCTGCGAGTTGACATCTGAGATGACAGAAAATGTGAAGACGAATGACTATTGTTGACATAACATTCACTCAAGTGCAAGCTAGAGGTGACAAAACCAAAACCTGACATTTGTGCCTTAAAAAAAAAAAAAAATGAAATAAAACCTGTCATCAGATTGTTGCAATCAACAAAACTCATCACCAAGACACACTTCCGTGACTGGAGGGTTCATGTGCATTGTCGTGCCATTTTGTACAATGAAGAAAGAAAATACACGAACAAAATAACAAGAAAACGATCAGATGAAGTTTTGCACCTGATGCCAATTTTCTTTGGCATGCAAAATTGCTCTTGTCCTCCACTGCTGAAACATAATATGTATCTGAGTGAAGGTGCATTCATCTCCATTGCACTTCATCTGATTACACTTTCTATGAACGTAATTATTATGTAGTTCAAGACAGTAATGAAGAAATAAAAACACAAACAAATAAATATATCAAATTCTATATCATTCTGGATGATTTGCAGTCTTCGATAGAATAACGATATTGACTGTAATCTTATCTTACAGAAGTGATTAGTTTTATTGTTACCAAAATTTTGTTCAATTCAGAGCTAAACTTGACAGCTGATCCAAAATCTATTTCAAGGTTTGGATTTCAAAACTGATATGATAGAAAAATGTTGAACTGAAGAGATATCGAAAATGCCAGGCATTCACATGGCGTGCTGGTAAAATTCGAGCAAGTCAGCTGTCAGTTTGTGGCTGTTAAGATGGTAAGTGAAAACAGACCTTGTTATTTATAATTATGATGGAAAAAATTAATATGAGATTGGTGTACAAATCTGTGGCCACTCAACAGGCAGGAGTCATGTGCCGAGACGTGTTTGAAACAAACTGATAGGATTGAACCGTTGAATTTTCCAAAAATGCTTAAAAAAAAAAAAAAAGGGAGAAAGTTATAAAAAAAAAAAAAAATGATTGTTTACATGAACAAACTGCATGTAATACTAAATTTGATGGTGTTTTCATCATCTTGAGTATCATGCAACACGCATAATCAAATTCGTTACGGGATAATAATTTTCCAGTTTAGATGGTCGTTTGACATCCGTGTCACTAAAGCGACGCCCGGATTACATCTTTCGCTATTATACGACTCATGCAATGCTGGTCACAAACTGTAAACCAATCTCATCAAACCTTGATTACAATTGGATGCTAGCTAGGAAAATTTTTTATTCTAAACAGCGGGTTTTTCGCTGTCTTCAGGGCGCAGTTCATCGGCGCTGCCTGGCTCCTCGGCATCTTCGAGTGGGACGCTCTCTAGGCCATCTGAGGACGGACCGGCTTCTCCAGCTTCGGCGTCAGAGGGCCCTGCCTTGGCGGCTTTGGTCTTGGGCCTGAAGATCTTAGGTGGGTTCTTCAGGATCTTGGGCTTCTCGATCTTCTTGCCCTGCGAACGGGACAAAAACATCACAGCGTTATGAAAATTTCTTTCTTTCTTTTTACAGTAAGACAGCCTTAGAAATAAATAGAACCCACTTATTTGGACGTACGGTTGAACGGTATTCGACACTGGACAAGCATTTTCATCACAGCTAACGTGCATGAGTATTACAATGGCTATTTAGCCCGTGCAATTTTATAATGTTAATAATTATAATGTTAATACTTAAGATCCATGTCATTCATTTTTTTCAGGAGAGTAATAGCTGCTGAATTTTGCCATACCATCATTATGAAAATTGCATGTGTCGATGGACCTAAACCATTGAAAAGTAGTATTACTATTTTATTTATTATTTCCCTTGAAAATGATGGAGTTCCACAATAGGCCAGCCGAAAAAATCGGTCGGCGGAGTTGTTCACTCATTCCATCTGAACCTCTTTGCCCACCTCTCTCACAGCTGTACACGAACATACACACAGGCAAAGCCCATACAGAGAAAGAAAGAAACACACACACACACACACACACACACACACACACACACACACACAGAGAGAGAGAGAGAGAGAAACCTACACACAACATGCCAGATAGATTATGCGCTTAAAACTATCAATCAGAAATCTAAACTACATGAATTTGACCAAGGTGACAGTCTAGTGGGGTTTAAAGTTTGCTATTTGCTAAGCATCAGCGCAGTAGCCTGAGATCAATACAACTGATTATTATATCCGTCACCATGAGTTACTGTCAGAAGCCAGTACAGTGATGCTTTTGTCATATAGCGTGTTTGTTCATTCATAATAAATATAATTTAGTTTTAGTGATGTAATCTAGTAGTCATGGCGGCAATGATGTTCATATTTGATCTTTACAATCCATCAGCTAAAAGTTGCTGATTTATCATTGGCTTATGACATATATCAATATACATATATATATATAATAAATAATGCGAGCAAACCGAAAATTGAAACACATGAATAATTTAGGAGCTCTGGGCTAGAAACTGGTTATATTGAAAATCTAATTCAGATTTAGGGAATTGGTTTAAAAGATTGTGAATTTCGATAACACACGTTTAATCAGTTAAATGATGCTGGACTACTTCTGGCCCTTCTTTTTCTGTCGGCGGCAATGAGAAAAACAAAGATACATGTACCAGTATGAATCCGAGTGCAGGGATAATTGTTGCGGTGCCTATTGCAAAGATAAAATTTACGTTTGTCTTTCAGCGCAGTGGGCAAATTTGGCATAATATAATGTTAGAATCTTTACGGTAACTGAAAATCGAGAGAGAGAGAGAGAGAGAGAGAGAGAGAGAGATTGAGAGGAAAGAATGTGAGGGTGTGTGTTTGTGTGTGTGTGTGTGTGTTTGTTTGTGTGTGTGTGTGTGTAAGGAGGGGGGGGGGGGAGATAAGTCGCTGTGTCAGTGTGTGTGTATTGTGGGGAAGGGGAATAATGATTTAGTCCACCACACACACTCAGCCTGATTTTTGCACAGATCGGTAAATTTGGCCAAGGCATAAAAAAATATTAAAAAAAAGCATTGTTTTTGTTTTTCACAAGCAATTTTCATGAAGAAAAAAATCACGATAAATTTATGTCATCCTCCTTTCTTTTCTTTCACTGTGGCTATTTGTCCAAACATTTGTAATTTCTTATCCAACACTTACATAACGTTCTCGCTTCGAGGATTTTTTTTTTTTTTCCTAGTACTACAACGGATGTGAACTAAATACCCATTGGAGTGTTGGCATAGAATCCATAAGCTGGGTTGCACAGCCAGATGTTATAAGAACAATGTACGTCATGACTGAGCTTCAGCACGATGTAATATGGCAAAACAGGCATTTGGCTGGATGACAGAGTACTGGTGTTATACTGACAATGTAGGTCATGCTTGTAGTGCAACATCTGCTGTACGCTGACAACGAAATGCCACACTGTGTCTTATAAAAACGACTATCGAAGTCCATGACTGGGCTATAGGCCTAACACCAAGCATAGTGGTGATAATAGTCATGTGACTGCATGATAGCACAAGATGGCAGGGCAATAAAACTGACAACAGATTTTGGTCTGTGTAGAAAATATTGTCTTGGAGAATATATTTTCTTACAATGACAAAACGAAAGTTAGCATTTTTGGTATATGTCACAGTGCACCAAAAACAATATATATGTATATTTAGGCATAGCTATTTTGCGTATTTGTTTATGATGATAAAGAGATTGTGCAAATGTTGTTACATCAGAGAGCTACATGTTTATTAGGGCAGGTCTTTGACAAGAGAATTACAACCCATACAAAGTTTAACAAGTTTACCATTAGCAGGAAAGCTGACGAGCTGTGCTTGACTTTGGCAACATTCTTCAGTAAAACTACTGAATTTGGTCATTCTTCCTCTTTGATGTTTGATATGATCAATAATGACAATGTGACCTCAGTATAAAGCCCTCATTTTAACTAATTATTATTATTTTCTTAAGATCGTTATTGTATTTGACATTATGATAATAAATATGATGATCGTACGGCGATAACAAGAATTATTAACTAAGAAACGTAGTGGATGTCAAAAGCAAATTACTTTCATAGCTTTCTAGACATACTCCATGATATTATGCCAAACACAAATAGAGTGAAGGCAGAAAGGATAAACATTGTGAAGTCATCATCTAAAAGTTTTTCGGTAGGCTGTTAGAATTATCTTAAGGAGAGACAAACATAATACTTCGTGGACAGAGCTGAATCTTTACGAGTCTGTGACAAAATCTAAACAACTGTATCTTCATAATGTCAGAGTGTAAGGAGTTTTTTTGTTCGTTTTTTTTTTTCCACGTCCACCAGCTCATATTCGACTAAAGCACAGGAAATTTGTGGAAATCCCTTGCTAATAATAGAGCACTCACTAATGTGTGCTACCGCTCCACCATGAGATCCGACAACAATTATTGTCACCGGTCCCATACATTTTTTTTTTTTTTTATGCCAATGGCAGTGAATAGTTTGAAATATTTGTATCCCTTGATAAAAAAAACCCTACCCAAAATTACTTCTGACAAACGTGGCTTGTTAACAACGCATTAAACGTATTAAACACACAAGAGAGAGAGAGAGAGATAGAGAGAGAGAGAGAGAGATAGAGAGATGTTTGAGAGAGAGAGAACTGTTTTGATTTTATCAGAGATTTTACGTACAGAAAAATTGGACAGATTTATTACAGTGGGAAGAAAACATTAATTTCCTAGTCACATAGATTCATCAGTTTTTCATGGTTTAAAGGGAAGGCAGTATTTGGTAAAAAAAAAAAAAATCCCCACTGGATGTGACACATGGATTGTTGTTTGGACTTTTTCCTGAGAAAGTGAGCCCAAGATGTGTCCACACGATTGTAAAAGGCGATTTAGCAGAAACAATCTCCAGATCGGTAAGTTACATTCATCTCTTTGAAATTTTCGGGAGAGCAAATGTAATGGTGTTTATAGACGTGGTGTTAGATGAAAAATAAAATTAAATATCTGCCCCATACATTTTGCGAACAGATTATCCCTGACCAGTAGTATGTTAATGTAGCTATATATATATTATATATATACATATATATTGGTTTGTGAATATAGATTACATGATGATATTTAGTTAGTAATAATTCATGTTATAAACGATTGACAAATGAAAGCCCATGTGCATGTTTGTTCATTATCTATTAATTGGTGGTAGAACAGCTTTAAGGTTTGAAAAAGGTAAAGACTAACACTACTGTGCTGTTTGACCAAAAAAAAAAAAAAAATATATATATATATATATATATATATAATGTTTTGGTTTCAGTGTTTGTCTTTTTCCCCCCTCAGGTTTGGATGTACGTATTTATGTCTGGTGTAATATAATTCTTGGACGGGAAAGGAAAAAAAAAATACAAACGAAAAATACCAGTTGCTGATGTTATAGCTACGTTAAATGAAACCATTTAAAAGAGCTAGATATCAGGAAAATACCGCCAAAATTTTCTTGGATTTTATCATGTAAAACTATATTGATGAGAAAATAAATGTATAAACCAGCTGTAGCTAGTGTAACCCAGCATGAAATTCTAGGATTGTTATACAGAGGATCAAATTGATTATTGAGTGCCTTTATCAGATTCACTGTGCTGACTATGACTTTAAGCTTAGTAAAAACTGACACGTCAATGTGTAAAGTTTCATGGAATTATAAGGCAAGATGTTCCCAAATATCTGCTCAAAAATAGTCAGAATACAAGCAGTTTCCATCACTTGCTAGTCTTATCCCCCCCCCCCCCTCACTTCCTCCCATCTCTCTCTCTTCCTTATCCTGTGATCTTAGGATAGAAAGTATGGCACACATTCACTCATAGCTCAAACTGTAAAAAGAGATGACAGCAGCATATCTCACAGTATCATTCTTTAGACTCAGGTGTTAGAAAAATATAAGGTGAAGCACGGGCGAGAGGGAGGCAGCAAATTAACGCAGTTCAAATGTAAAGAATAACAACATACTGGTATTGTGATAGTATGTCCTGCATCAAGGCTAACGGAGTTCAGGTAACTGTATGATACAAACTGCAAAATTTTTTAATGTGAACAGCGGATTTAGATATCCACCAACTAAACGGGGTTTCCATCAGCGACATCCTGCTTCCTTCGATATGGACGGATGTTTCTTTTTTCTAAGGACGCAATAACATTCTGAAGTGTCACTCCAAAATCATCAATTATATTAAGGTAATCTAATCGAACTATAACATGTAATTATAAAAACGTTTGGTTAGAAATAAATTATCAAGTGGGTCTTAATCCACGTCCATATTACCGATGCTCTCATTTTCGCAGATATGAACTTGGCTGTAACATTTACAGATATATTTCTCTCATATTTACAGATACAAACTGTAGGTCAAATGTTGCTGATAGCCTCTCGCCCTACAGGAAAACAAAAGCCCGAAGTATGTGAGTTTGGAAACTAAGGACTACGCCTGTAGAGTACCTGGTACCACTCACATACTCACCCAAATACTCACCTTCTTGGTGACGGCATAGTGGACGATCTCGATGACCAGGAAGATCATGGCGACAATGAAACCCAGGAATAGCAAGAGGATGGCAACGGCCATGTCCCTCAGGGTGATGGGATAGATGGGCAGAGTGCTGAGGTAGCCGCCGCCTGGTATTCAGACAATAAGATAGGAGACAGCACAGATGATAATGGACAAAGCCATGATACATGTATATGCGCCTTTACTTTGTTTTAGGATGTGAGTCCCCAAAAACCAAAATCGGCTTTTGAAACAAAATGGTGATAGATTTGAGTGCCTTTATTTTTATTGTGAGATCGGTTTTGTTGACTGGATATTAGTCTGCAGGAAATGTCAGTACTAAAGAAAAATACTCTTTTCTCGTAGAATTCTCGACATTAAAAAAAAAAATAATAATAATAATAATAAGTTTGTTGTTATTAGTGTTGTTTTTTCAGCCATTGTTATTCATGTATCCAATAACAGCACCTATTTTATGCAGGACTGTAAAGACTGAGTTCTTTCATTGACCATTCATTCTATTGCCACGACAGATGTGCTACGTTCGCTCACTAACAGATCAGTGTAAACTGATTTAGCCACAGTTCTGTTAGGTAGCGTTTTTCGCTGAAAGTCTGAGATTTGGACAACAGACAAGTTCATAAAATGCGTTCAGGCTAACTCGTCAGCAAAAAATTGATTATTTATTTGCAATATGCATATCACACACGAAACGACAGCATACTTTTCTTTTTTGGCTGACTGAGTAACTGACTAATTTGCTCATCTCTGGTCAAGCTGTTGTGGCTTTTCCATTAGATATGGATCGATTAGTTTTATGCTTACTGTTTCCAGTCAGCCCTTATTGTTTATGTTTTAGTACGCACCACTCTCCACGAATTTCCTGCCGTCATAGTTGGAGCATTCGCCAGAGAATTTCCAGTATTTTTCTCTCAGCTGTTCCACTACACCATCCTGTCTCAGCTCCACGAGGGCTGAGTCGAACCTCCTCCTGTTGATACAGAGAAAGAGACGTTGGCATTTTATGTGTATCTGTGTATATATATATATATATATATCTTATATAGCTGCGTACAATACACACGTACATATATATTTCATATATATCCATTCATACCCCCGCGCACCTGCCCATCTA
>JBCAUA010128892.1:0-20360 GCA_038406235.1 Peronia verruculata
CCCCCCCCCCCCCCCCCCCCCCCCCCCCCCCCCCCCCCCCCCCCCCCCCCCCCCCCCCCCCCCCCCACACAACCATCAGTGCACCTAGTATGTGGTGAAGTACCCATAGTCAGTAAGGCTGAGGATTTGTCTTTTGTCTTGCCAGAATTCATACCACAAGGTGTGCATGGCAACCTTTCCCTACTCACCCCACTGTCCCCATCCCTCCCTCCCAGCCACCTCGCCACAGTCTGGGGTTTTGGGGATTACATCAGCCTCACTCACCTCCAGCCTGGGCTCTCCTCTGTATGTGTGTTGTGCCTTTGTGTGTGTTAGGTGAAGAATTTGGGGGGGGGGGGGATTGTCACAGATGGACTACACACAGAATACAATAAGCACATAACTTTCTTACACAGGTCACTAGCTGTCCCCTGGTGTTCTGTTGATAATAAATAAATTTGGCAAGATTGAGAAGTGGATGATGTCAGAGCTTAGTTTTTACATTGACTTGAGATATTATACTACTTTATTTTTTATGTTTAGAAAGTGCATTTCACAAATATAATTACAAATTTTATGACTTTGTTCTCTCTCTCTCTTTTTTTTTTTTTTTTTCCCTCTGGTCACATGAGTCATGACCATTTGAGTGATTACTTTGCAATGAGCGGTCCAAACATTTGCTGTTTGGATTGTTCACCTTTGTCCACCAAAATTTTCACTTATGAAAAAAATCCACAATTTTGGGCCTATATCACAAGGATGTCAAATTTCCTACTTTAGCAGGATTTCCTATTTTTTGGCTGTCAGTAATTTCCCTGTTGGCTCCAAATCCGGCATTGATTACCATTAACGTACTTCAGTTAATGTATTGCTAAAGAATATATCAAGAACTTTTCCTACTTTTTCATGAAGACAGATTGACATCCCTGATATCAGTGTCACAAGACACAAGATTTTTCCAACATAATCTTGACTTTCATCCACCTTCCCCATTCTTGCATTGGGCACAGGGAATTAATACAGCCATACACACACACAAAAAATGGTAGGAGGCTGCCCATAATATGAGGATATAAGTACTGAAAGAAACAGAGAGATACATGTATATAGAAAAAGTTCTGACTCCATGTAGCAGCCACAACATACAGTGAGGGTTGAACTATGTTATAACTCAGTCTCATTTTGATATTTTGAAGCCAAAATTTAGCCCCTCCCTCTGCACCATGCCCCCTCTTCCCCCACCCCCCACTCCCATTTCTTAAAAAAAACACCAAATTATTCTTTCCTATAAATTATTGAAGATTTCAAGTATTTGCCAGAGATACATTATCACATTTATGCTGCTATGAATCAGCTGAAATACACATCCTGTGAACACAGCAAAGAAGATGAAACCTAGATTATTAGTAGATATTCTGCTGTGAAAAAAGGGAGAAAGGAAAATCCACATACCAACATCATCAGGTACAGAATCATCCATCAGTGAAAACTAACAGCTGTGTTGTTTTTTAGTTGTGAGCCTGATGGTCAGTGCTGGACACTGGCAGATCCTGGATACAGTCTGTTGTTCATTTCTGTTTCTTTGTTATTTTTTATTTTGAGTTTGTTTGTGTGTCAGACTTCAACATTTTGGTGTGCTTCGTGTTACTTTGTCAGCAGCGACTGTTTGCTTGCTGTTTTTCTTGGGCCGTACCTGAGCTTGCCTTACATGGATATGCAGTCTGTATGTAGATGTAGTTATTTTTGTGCAGGTTATTGTGATCAAAGATTATTGTGATCAGAGCTGTGGATGAGGAGGAAAGGTGGAAGGTGTAGGACTGAAAGCTGTCAGGTCTCACCTGTGAACACCTTAGTTTTTGTGCAGTGTGTATCCCAACACCCCCCCCCCCCCCCCCCTCCAAATCATGGCAATAATTTGATATATGATAAAATAAATGTTTATACATTTAAAAAAAAAAAAAAAAGATGGTGTGGAGATGTACTGTTTGTGAATGTGCCTACACATAAATTGTAGTATGAAAATTTTTAAAATCAACTGGTACTACAACCAACACATACCTGTATTCTATTTATGATGTCACATTTCTTTAGTGTTTGATTTTGTTCAAGCTGTTCCCTTTTTGTTATCCCTGTAGCTTCCCCTTCCCCATGTAACTTTTTTGTGTTCTGTACCTCTTATTGACCATAATATAGAATCCACCTACATGATTTTACATCCACATTTTGTTTTATCTTTCTAGCATTTTTATAGATATTACAGCAGCATCTTTGTGTCATTTCCAGGTAGCTTTTTGCCGCCAGTTTGTTGCATCTGTGTATTTCTTTGTTTCTGCTCCAGAAGACCCAGATCTATAGCCTAGTTGTTTTACTAATTACTTCAGGGTTGTTGGTTGATCAATTCACTCAAAGTTGAGACTTTTGAGCACATCAGTTGATAGCTAGGATTATATATGAGGTTTGTCAGTATACCAGGCTGACATAACTGAAATTTGGAAATAAAAGTAACAGCGTCATTTGCTGTAGCAAATCTTGTAGTCTCAAATGTTGGACATCCTTCAGTTTCACCAGCACAAGTACAGCAAGCACAACCCTGAAGTACCTGGCATTTGCTAGCAGTACATCTTAGTGGCTTTGTCATTTTGTGGTCTAAGGTTCGAATCTTTTCACCCTACAGGTTCAGCTTTCAAACCCTCCCAGTCACCCACAAAACCCGGATATGTTGGTCAGCAGGGATATATACCCGAAGGTGAGTCATTGAGTCACACAGTGAGTCGTTGAGTCACACAGTGGCTAGGCAGAGGGAAAGGGAGTGGGAAGGGAGGGAGCTGCTCCATACCACACACCTGCCTTAGTGTGACCGGGTGGGCAAGGGTCAGGCTTTAGATGTCGTTAGATAGCTGTTCTCTGTGCTTTTGGCAGTGCCAGAAGACAACTGAAATGGAAAGCGAAGGGGGTGAAGGGAGGGGAACGGGAGAGAAACATAGGTAAATTATTCATCAAGTGGTTATTGAAAACAGATCTGCAGACCTTGGGTAACTTGATTTGCAAGGGTACATAATAGAGGTTTTGTAAATTTTGCACATTTGACTTGCATGTGTTTGCAACAGTTATCTCAATTTAGTGTGACAGTTCCATTTTTGTTTTGAGATTTACTACCCAACTTTCCCTATGATTTGGTGATTGGAAGATTTTGCCAACATTTCTTCAAATTTATGTTCACATTTTATCTGCACCTAGAGTCAGAGGGCATTTTTTGCTGAGGACTGTGGCAAGAATCCTATAACTTCATGATGTTCAATTAATTGTCTTTTGTTTTTCTGGTCAGCCCTTTCCAATGCCATGTTTGCTGCCATGTGCTCTTGCAAAATGTTGTCTCTGTTTGTTTTCTTTAATGTGCACTGCCAAATGTTCTTCTTCATTTGTTTTTTTGCTTGGTCCAACTTATGTCTGTTTGCACAGTCATTGGACTTTCTATGCATCCATGATGTGAATATTTGTGTTTTCTTCACCCTCACAGCCACGGTCCCACACACAGGCTTTCGTCAGTTTCTGTCACTCTGTGAGACCATGTTAGATAAAGCAACCTTGGGTATCACTCAGTCAGTTCTGAGTGTCCGCTCCACTTCTGTGGACATCACACTATAAGACAGGAGGGTCAGTGCGTCACGGTGGATGTTTGCATCACCTATGTCTGCATCATGTCAGACTGTACCAATTTCAACCAAAATTGGTTGATTTCAATAGCTTTATATTCAGAAGAAATCAGCCAATGTTGATTCAAATTGTCACAGTCTGTGATGCAGACATTGGTGATGCAAACACCCGTCATGATGCACTGACCTTCCAGTCCTATGTAAATGGCCTCATCATTTCTTTGTTTTTCACCCACTTCTAGACTATCTCCTGGCCACATCCAGATTTTGCACTCACAGTTTTTGCACTTTCAGTATTTAGCAACTTGGGCTTGTAGGAGCAGGCAGAGAGACAATATATACAAGATTAAATCTGTCTCATGTCACATTTATACGTACACAGTACATGATGTTGAGAGACTTTTGTTTCTGAGGGCAGGTGACCACCAGCAGTTAGGACAGTCGGACTTGAGCATAGCCTGTGTGTCATTGTCCTTGTCTAGTGTTCCATTGGATACATTGATAGATAGACTGACAGACACACTAACACAGCCTTTCAATTGATAGACCTCATCATATCAGACTGCAGTTTAATTCTTTCACAGGCTCATATTTGTTTCATAGCCTGATAGGACAGTAGAAAGATTGATCTGCATGCTCATTCATACAGAAAAGAATGTAAAGTCTAGGATTGAATTGGCTTCTCTGTCCTGACCTCAAGTTCCGTAGTGTCCTCTAATCCCGAAAGTGTCAGAATCACATCAGAATGGAAATATTAGAGAGCTCAAAACTCTACTGATGACACCTTCGGTTTTACAAATTCAGGGATGATTTTGCTGGCCTAGAAACAGCATAACTAAAACAAGATGAACTGACATAAGGATGAGTCATATGCAATTTGATACCATAAAGTAGTTATCGACCAGAGTGGGTGAGGATTGGTGAATCCTCTCTCTAAGGATACAGTTTGTTTAATTCCCATCATCTCTCACCGTGACCAGGTCGTCCCACCCAGTCAAATGAGCATCAGTCTGTATCAGTGACTAGGAATGACATTCAAATTGATGTATTGATCTGCAGACAAAAAAAAACAGAGAATACCCGTATCGCTCCTGACAACTTCTTAACTTCTAGGCCCATGGCAATTGAGTTGGGAGTCACGCCGGACGATCTCGAGTTACAGCTCTTTTTAAACTACATGTAATTTCGACTCAGATACCGGAATTTATATCAAAATACTTATATTTCTTTCGGATTTAAAAAGGTTAAATTATTAAATTTTTGTTTTATGAAGAAAAAAAAAAAAAAAGAAATTAAGTACTCGAGTCGGAAAATAGTTAGAAACAGCTGTGGCTCAAAAATAACCTGGCATGACGTCCAACTCAATTGTCCTAGGCACAAGTCATATCTTCTCTTATCGTGAACCCAGCTTTGACAAGAACTTTCTCAAAAACACATTGTAATTTCTACCCCCAAGGAATTGTAGTTGTCTTTTCTGCCATATGTTTAACACCATTCATAGTGACCTCTGACCTACACAGCCTTTGCACAGTCAGGTAAACCTCTCACACAGTGAGACAAAGACTGTAGCCTTTCTTGAGAATTGTGGAGATTAACTCAGTTTTCATACAAATTCTGGTGCCAACAGTGCTGTGTTGAGTGCTAGGGTGATGGCCATAACTTGAAGTCTTTAGGCATCTGAGTGTTCACATTGAGGGCATGGACCACTTGCAGCTGACATATATGTCTACCTTTGTATGTCACAGTCCTGAGATCTCTCTTGTTCTGGTGTCACTGAATGAACACCTGTCAGTGTCTGTGTCTCTATGTGGGCAGTTATCTGTGTTTATGAATGTGTATGACATGAATGTATGTCTCTGTGTAGACATCGGTCTGTACCTCTGTGTGGCCATCGGTATGTGCCCCTGTGAGGACATTTGTCTATGTCTCTCTGTGGACATTTGTCTGTGTCTCTGTGTGGACATTTTGTCTGTCTCTGTGTGGACATTTGTCTTATGTAGACACCTGTCCGTGTCTCTAAGCTGTGTGGGACATGTGTCTGTGTCTCAGTGTGGATATGTCTGTGTCTCTGTGTGGACATTTGTCTGTGTCTCTGTATGGACATTTGTCCTGTGTAGACACCTGTTGTGTCTCTTGAGTGGACATTTGTCTTGTGTAGACATCTGTCTGTGACTCATTGTGGACATCTGTCTGTGTTTCTGGGTGGACATTGGTCAGTGTCCCTGTGGAAGATATCTGTGTGTGGCTGCAGAAGACACCTGTCCATGTCTCAGTGTGGATGCCTGTCTATGTGTGGACATTTGTTTGTCTCTCTGTATGGACATATCTATGTCTCTGTGTATAAGACATGCGTCTGTGTCTCTGTGTAGGATACATGTCTTTGTCTCCGTGTGGGAGATCTGTCTGGTGTCTCTGTGTTGGACATGTATCTGTCTCTGTGTACGACACATGTCTGTAAATCTGTTTAGGACATGCGTCTGTGTCCCTGTGTAGGACATATGTCTGTGTCACTGTGTAAGACGTGTCACTGTCTCTGTGTAGGACATGTGCCTGGAAATCTGTGTAAGACATGTCACTGTCTCTGTGTAGGACGTATGTCTGTGTCACTGTGTAAGACATGTCACTGTCTCTGTGTAGGACATGTGTCTGTAAATCTGTGTAGACATGCATCTGTGTCTCTGTGTATGACATATGTTTGTTGATGTCACATATGTGACTCTTAGTTTATCTCATGTTTCAATTTCTGTCCACAGCTTGCAAACGGAAGGAATTAGATGTGGATAAATCACCAGAGGAGAATCGGCCTCCAAAGAAGCCACGTTTGGTGTTTACGGATATTCAGAGGCGTACGCTTCATGCCATATTTAAAGAGACCAAAAGGCCTAGCAAAGAAATGCAACAAACAATCGCCCAGCAGCTTGGGCTGGAAGTCACCACAGTGGCAAATTTCTTCATGAACGCGCGGCGCCGATCTCTGGATAAGTGGCAGGATGACAACGGCAACAACAATCGGGAAAGTGTGGCAGCGTGCAATAAGAGCTAACCGTTACCAGTCACAGCAAGGTCAAGGGTAGCCGGGGACATGGTGAGCTCTGTCCTATATGTACACACAGTTTTACTTGTGCTTTATGGACTTATTTTTTTTATTTTTTTTTCGGTTTCTCACAACTGTCAACATAACAGAGCGGTTTTTATTTGAACACACTGTTCCATGTCCGTACAGGTAAACTTTTATCAGTCAAAGTGAATCTCGTCCACAAGTGACATTGTTCAAATACAGTGTTTGTTACAAGAGAGAAAGAGAGAGCGTGTCATTATTTACTGTTAGTGATAACACATGTTTTGGGAAATACTTTATTCTACCATCATTATTCGCCTCTCCCAACTTCTCTTTCTTGGACAACGTGTGCTTGGAATTGATGAGGTTAGGATTTATAAGGTTTTACATGGTACTGACTCTTTATACATCTGTTATTTGATACTATGTCCCTCACCATATCTTATACAATCCTTCAAAGAAGGATGTGGGAAAACCTCTTTCATGTGAGGACATCATCCCTGACACCTGAGCTGTTGTTGCGGGTTTGCAGTGGAGCAAAAAAATTTTTATAGAAATAATTCAGCTTTCACTGGCACACCCTGAGGCTGCGGTGGTCCCACAGCGAGGTGTATGGATATGAAGTGTCCTCCTGGTCTATGTTCTGATTGATCGATGTACAAAAACTCACGTCAGTGACACTTTGCAATATTTTTCATGGCATAAAACTTGATCATGTCATAATCTTGTATACCTTTGTACCATATTTGTGTTAATTGTGAAAGTGACAGTTGCTGTTACATATTTGCTTATTTTCACTGGGACCACTTGTCTGTCAGTTCATGTGGTTCAATCCAGTGGGGAGTTCTGTGTCACTCACTCATCCTATCAGAATTACACCTACCAGTCCCCCAGATTTGCAAATCCACAATAGGGTAATAAAATTAAGCATGGGATTTCTCCAGTTATGTGATTAGTCAGTACAAGCAGATCAGTTTTACCTGGCCGGTTTGTGACTGTCAGCCTAACTCTTTCTATACTGCAGACAAATATATTGATGGGCCGACCATTGCCATTTTTAACACTCGCCATGTTTCGCAGTTTGAAACCATGGCAGTGTTTTGCTCGATGTGGACACTTTTTTTATGTTTTTAATGCTTATAAATATGTGAAATTAAAATTGAGAACATTAACAAGGAAAGTTGCAGGAAATCAGTTGGAGAAGAAGTGTGCAGGGTTTTTTGCAGGAAAGAAAAACAATTGAACCGAAATGGCCACATTTCCATGCCCTCGAACATTTTTAAAAACCCCAGTAAAATCTCACAGGGAATTAAGAAATACAAAGTATTTGGTATCAGTTGTTGGAAATTGAGCAAAGTGCAAAATGTTGCTTTGGTATAGAGTAACTGTTTCAGAGTTTTTTAACTTGCTGTCTTCAAATTTAATAAAACTGAACAACTTTTGTTATTTTTATGCTATTTCAGATACACACACACACCTGTTTTCTTGTGTGTGTTTAAAATTATGTTCTTTTGCAGTGATGATTTTCTAAATCACTATGGGAATGAGACATTAGCTGGTGTTAAAGTAATATACATCATTACATACTTTTGGTGTTTTTTTTTTGCTTTGAAATTCACATCGGAAATAGTCAAGTGTATTTTTTTGTCCATCTCAGCTGTTGGTCATTGTGGTCACAATCCCATATTACCTTGGTATAGAAAGAGTTAAGGTTCATTATTAGCTGATATGGTGTCACTCTGAGGCAGGGAAAAAATTCTAGCTGAAATATTAGGAAAGAAAAATTGGCAAGCCTGTGGGAAAAATGTGGAGTGTTGAAAATTGAAAGTTATTTTTAGGACCTAACAGAGAGGTCATTCTTCTGGACTGTCCAGTGAGATGTGTATGTCATGACAGAAATGTGTGAGTCGCCATACCTCTGTGGTGTGTGTGACTGATACTAGACGATGTTGGGTGTGACACTTCGGCTTTGAGCATGGCACAGGGATGTTGTGTGTGACACAGTGAGTGGCACAGGTCACAAGGCTCTCCATTAGATACCACCACAAGCTGACATGACCAATTCCTGAGGCACTTTGATCAGCTGGACCTCAGCCAGCAGTTCAGGTGACCATTTCTGGTAAAACATTGGCCAATTTTATGTTTCCTTTTTTTTTTTTTTTTAAATCTTTTATTTGCTCACCAAGCCAAGAACTCTTTACGTGATAGATCTGTTTTTGTATACAGCTTTACACAATGATGTTTGTTGTGTGAGTCTCCCAGCTTGCAGTATGTGCCGGAGATCATCTGATATTTTGACTTATGGACAAGAGCATGGAAAGGACACAAAACATAGGGCAAAAGAATATCTATATCAAGTTGGCTCATTTTCTGTTCATTTGCTTTGACATCCGGGAACACAGTTCATAGTACTGTTTTTTTTTTTTTTTTGTTTTAACAATCCAAAAAATGAGCTGTGTAGTCAGATTTCATCTACCTCTGGCTGCAGATGTGGAAAACATATATATGTATTTATGCAAGAAACAAGTTTGGATTTGTTGTCTCATTTATGACCTGAAGTTATGTTGTAGTTAATCCAGGTTGTCAGTTGTCTGTATTCTAACCTCATTCCAAGCACTCATCATGAACATTTATTTTACAATACACATTCCAATCTAAACATCTAATTTTCAGATTCAGAGAGTTTATTTTATCTATTGGTGTGCAAATATTTTGTTTCAGTATTTCAATATATTTATTTCTTGTAGCCATACCATTGCAGTAGTATTTTTGTGAAACCGGCCATAATTTTTAGTTTATCTCAGTAGCATTGTCAATCATTTGAGTGTTACATATCAAGTATTCTGTGGTGAGGTATTTATTTACCTGTTATTAACTTATTTCCATGAATCCATCATTATTGGCTGTGAATATTTGTGTTCAAAATCAGTCACATGCCAGGTGTTTGCCCATAATTATGATAAAGTAACGGCCCCAAAACGCAATAATCCATCATCATTGTAAGGAAACATTTCCTGCGACCATTCTGTCTGGACACATTCTATAAGAAAAAAAAAGTAAAAGTTACAGAAAATTTGAACGCCAATAACATGATGCAGCTGAAAAAAAAAAGTTTCGGAAAATTGTCAGCTGCAGCAATTGATCAGGGTTTGAACAAGCCTGCATTTGATTGTATTTTGTGCTCAAATAGTTACAAGGTCATGGCTCGGAGGCAGCTTCCACAGCTCAACATTTTCATGTGCAATATTTTCACTTCTTAGTTTCTGTATTTATATGCTAGTATTTCATTTTCTGATCTGCAGCTTCTTTTGATTTGGCAGAATCATCATAACACTGGGGATATTTATTTATTTATTTATTTAATTTTTTTATTTATTTCCCGCTTTCCTTTGTATCTAAAGAGATTTCACTGGGGACGGAAATCAGTAGAACTTGATGGTTGATTGGTAAGGGTTAAAGTGACCGGTGTGCAGAGGCAAGTCTTTGTACACACCAGACTAACTAGGGCTAGAGATGATTTCAGCTCTGAATTCTTTGCCATTCAGAGAAGGAGACTTGTTCTGGTATTGTGTTTAATCATAGGAAAGAGAAATTGGTTTTTCTTTTTATTTATTTATTACTTTTATTTATTTGCCTTTTTATTTAAATTATTAATCAGTATATATCTATTTCTTCCTTACTCAGTCACTTTCTCCCTCTAATTTAGCTGTCAGGAAGGGTATGAAATACTTTGTGATTTAGTGAAAGTACAGATTTTTTGTCATTGTTTTATATATTATTTTAATTTGATTTCAGTTGGTCTTTTTTTCTCTTTCTTTTTTTTCCATTTTTGTTATTTTGCTTTTCTTTTTTTTTTTTTTTTGCTGACAGTCTGTAGTGTTATCATATTATGTGCTTTTGTTGACATTGTCAGTGAGTGCAAGAGTTGGTAGGGACATAGATATGGACAGTGTAGCGAGTCGGAGAATATTCAGCCCAAAGTACTTAACTTTTGTTGTGCCCTTCAAGTTGGCGTTCTCCCCCTCCTCTCATTTTCTTCATGACACCCTCAGAGTGTCGAGTTCGGGGCAATGCAATGTGTGCTGTGAACAACTCTGACTCCGCAGATATGTTGTCCAGCTGTTTACATTAGGCAGACTGACTAAAGTGCCAGCAGTCAGGAGATTAGAACATTTTTGGGGTCAGTATATAGGTCAGTCTTTTCTATCCATAAATCTGTCAGCTATTGTTTATGTGAATTCTTTGTGTAGATTGTCTATACTTAGTAAGTGTATGGGTTATATTTGTCTGGAAAATGTAAAAAAAAAAAAAAAAACTGTAGTAGAAGATTCATGAAGAATATAATGACCTTTAACCTCCTGCAGAGCCATCATATATTATTTTCTTTTGTGACCTGTTTTCTTTGCCATTCCTGTAAAGTTATTCAGCAGAAATGATCTGTTTGGTTGTGCTCATTTGCTATTCCAATTACCAGGAATTTTTGATGTTGGTCCTCAGTTGTACATAGTGATAGTAGTGTGAGCAGATATTTGTAAGACAATTCCCTATTTATGAGTAATAAAGTCTGCCATGAGCTAAGGCCAGTGAGCAAAGAATGTTTTGGTCAGTGTTAAAATTTTAATTGTGTATGAAAGCTTATAATGAAGCCAAATTTGCAATCATATTTTCAAACTTTTAATTAATTAACTCACAATTCCATCCATTGGTCCTTATTTGTGTGAAATTTGGTACAAAGATTTTGTTTTAAACACCCATGGAATTTTTATTGGCTACATTTGACCAGCTTATTGTGATGGTATTCGACCTAAATTCTGTTGCTGGAATAGCCAGCAGTGTGGTCGGCGCTGCAGTTACAGAACTAAATCCATGGTACGATGTTAACTCAGCAATCGCATAAATATATATTTCAATCCTGTTATTTTGCTCAAACACCACATTCAAGGAAAAGTCTAGTCTGTAACATCCATCCATCCACTAAGTTAAGACTTTTTATAGTCCCAGAGCTATATGTGATTCTTTTTTGGATTATATTACATCCTTTTTTCCCCCATTTTTTAAATTGTTTTATATTTATTTTACATTGATTTGAATGGGTTCATGTTTCTTTCTTTATTCTGTTTCACGATGTGAATGTTGTTTTCAATGCCATGATTGTATATCTTCATCCATATGTACCAAACTTATTGTATATGTACTGATGCTGTTCCCCAGGTTTATGGGAGGTAAGAAAGATGAGAGGGAGGAGATTTATGTCTGACCAAGGTCCAGTCATCTGACCAGTGTTGTCCTCCACCCTGGCAGGGAAGGGGGAGGTGGTTGGGAGGGGGGGGGGATGTAGGTGTGTCTTGTTGCTCTCATTCTGGGATTTTCTGTAACATCAGTGATTTATGCATGTGCATGCGTGTGTGTGAGTATGTGAAACAAAGCCAGGCCCAGAACTGTACATCCCCCCCCCTCATCTGCTGTTCAGCACTGGGCAAGTGATTGAATGTTGACAGAAAGCGGAAAGTTTTTCCTATTATCGCTGGTGTGGATCAGTTTGTCACAGAGAAACTTGATTTGCAGAAAAATCCATCAGATTCATAATCCCACTTACATGTAGTTCAGTTCACAATCTGACAGAGAGACAGTGTACTTGTATTTGACAACGAATTTTCCTCAGAACATTTTATGAATATTTTAACCATGCAAAACTTGTCTCATTTGGGGATGGGGATTGCTTGAAACTCAGTTCTTTTAGGACAAAGAGACTGTTAGATTAACATTTTGTAGCATAGGATGACATTTGTGAGTGTAAAACACCCCCTGGAAGATGTTATTGTGTTATTTCATATCAGAAACTGTTCGCAGAGAGGAATAGTTGTCACAGAGTTGTCTTGGTGATTTCAAGAAATGAATGCAGACAGTTTAGCTGTCAGGTCAGGAGCTTAGGATACATAGAATTTTAGAACAATAGTTAAAGTTAAAGGGGAAAAAAATAGAAAAGCCATATTTATGATGCTGAAAGTTGAAGGTTCCCCAGTGCACTGCACGCGGACAGATCCAGACAGGAAAATTACCTCTCTAAGCTGTTACACACTGTATGCAATTGAGCCTTTGACCTAGTTTTCTGTTCTCAGTCAATGTGCTCAATTAGCCAGTCAGCTGCCATTTTTTGTTTGTGTTGTGGTTCAGTGATCTGATCAGTAGGTGTGGCAGAACCTGAAGAATTGTGAAGCATATGGGGGGGGGGGTGTCAGAGGTTTGTTTGTTCTTTAGATTTGCTTCTTTCACAGTGATATTCATCCTCTGCTAGATAGGTTTTCAAGTACAAGTAGCCTTAAGCTCTGCACCGAGACGTCTCTAGTAATTCTAATGTTGCCAGTTCAATTAGTATTGAGCTCCACACCAGGGTCTGTCTTGTATTTTAGTGTTACCAGAATCATTCAATTTTTGTTCACCATATATTTTTTTTTTTTTTTGGGTCACATTCCAAAAATTGAGCTCATCAGACTCTACCACAGACAGAGAAAACCCCTGGCCTGGACGGTCTGTGTGTCAGTGTGTCAGCCAGTGTAACAGTGTCACAGGACAGGTGGTCTTACCTGGCCACAGTACAGAACTTGAGCAGTGTGTATGCAACCCGAGTCTGACTGTCCGACCAGAGCTGGGGATTTGGTGAGCAACTTGAGCCGTGATGGTCCCAGCTTTGGCCAGGTGTGTGCATGTGTAAGAGAGAGAGAGAAAAGGGTTGAGTGTCGGGACTGGCTGACGCTGGCACTGCAAGAGATACATGATGAAGTGAAATGGCCAGTGATGTGACTGCAGAGCTAAACAGACTTGGGGTGAACATTGAGTTGTGTAGATATACAAATTAGTCTTAGAGCCATAACTTAGAGTCTCTCAATTCTTTCTGTTGTTATTCAGGACCATTTGTCTCCCTAGAAAGCAAAACTGATTTCTGTGAAGTTGGTTGAAAGTTAACAGACCAAGATACATATCAAGTTGACTTACTGTATATTGTATTTTGCTGACTGTTTCTCAGTTCTTCACCATGACCATTGCCGTTGATGCTTGACTTTCTTTGACATGACCATGACCCCAAAAATCCACTTTTTGTCAAAAGATAATCACCACTTTTCTGTTTGCTTGGGTTTTTTTGTTTTGTTTTGTTTTTATTGATGTGAATAGAAATGTACAGTAATGGAAATTGTGCATTTGATTTTGCAATTGGAGTTGTTTCCTCCTGTGAGTTTATCAATCATCTCAAACACCAGCGGGTTTCTGTGTTTGACTCCCTGTCTTTAGTCCAGGCTGTCTACTGTCCTCAGTCGATCTATTTGATATCAGGAGAAAGTCTGGACATCGAGAACAAAAAATAAAAAATTATTGGACTGTTTGTGTAATCCCCCTTGACTTCCTATGTCAATGATACCATGTATCGCCTGAATCTCACATTTCCTGCAATAATTAATGGCTGGAGAGGGCAGTCATCCTTATCTTTTGCTTTTTTTTTTTTTTTTAAATTTTGTTTTTGTTGTTGTTTTCCAATTTCACTTTGTGTATTTTTTGTCATCCATGTCATATTGTCAGTTATCATTTGAGCCCCATGTTGGGCAAACCTAGCAAATTTTCATGTCTGAGTTGATTTTGACACACTTGATCTGATTCTGTATCCAAGTTCATGTCCTAGATTGCCTTTTTGTTCACATAGAATTTCATGTACATAAACATACCTATTGCCATTGCATTCATATATCATTAGTTCTGTGTTTAGTTAGTCTATTGATGTTTACATATGACATTATACTCATGAACAATCTATGGTCACTTATGTACCCAAATGTCTGTCTGTTCTGTATTTCCTTTGGAAGATGTGTGTCATATGCAGCTCTCCTCTCCCAATTTGAGTTGTTTCTTATGAAAAAAGTTTGAAGTTGACAACATGTTATTAATTCATGCATATGAAGTTGAAATGTACTCATTCCTTTCTGAAGTTTAGAACGTCAGCCTTTTTGTCTGTGTCAAAAACTCTTCATTTTCCAGATCCAGACAGGGTGACAGGAAGAAAGTTGTGGCTAGATATACCTTTACATCTCAGACTTGCCCCCACCCACTCTGTCTTGACGTTGGCCAGTTTCTATACAGGATGTGGTTTCTGACTCAAATCTTGTCATGAGCTGATTATATAGTTAGTTTGCAGTTGGCCACAAAATTCCAGGCAGATCTGATTGATTGACAGCCATTGGTGCACGTATCAGTTTCATTTCCTACCTCAGGTGAAAAACATTAACTGGTAGTTGAAAAAAGTTTGATGTTGGCAGTTGTGACATCAAATTGTATCTAAAAATGTCAAAGCAAAATTTAGAACACAGTAGGCACATAGATTTTTGTCAATTTCGTGGGATTTTTAATTTTTTTTTTTGTTTAAGCCGCCAGTTCGATCCTTCCCACCATCCCACAATCTCTGGCTGTTAGAAGTGGCCAAGTTTTGCCACGCCCCCATCCTTTCCATCTAATTCTTGCAGATGTAATGCCAGTCCACAGTCATTTTTTTTGTTGTTGTTGTTGTTTAGTTGACATCTATTTGATATCATAGAAGAGGAAAGATGCTGATATTTCATTGTATGAAAAAGCAGGGTCAAAAACTTGTTTTTTAGAGGGAGATAGTAGACAGGGTATGGTGACATCCACACCTATATGTGCACAGTGGAAAATGTCAAATTCCATGCCGCCTTAGCACATCATAGACCAAACATGGGAAGGTACTCAGTGTTTGGCAGTGGCTTTCTTTTAAAAAAAACATTTCCTTTCTCAGTCCTCACTGTGTTGTTGGTGCGGCAGATAGCGCAGACTTTGCCGCCATCTGCCATGTCAAATTTTCAAAGTGTTGTATAATATTGGTGACTATTACTTTATTGGTTTAACTAGTCATTCATGCCTTGTTTGTTTGTTTGTTCATTTGTGCGTTCGTCAATCTGTTCATTTGTTTCTTTCACAATCATTTTTTTTAATATTTTCTTCATCACACTTGAAAATGGGTTTAGTGCAATATAATTTAATGGTCACTGTCAACCACCGTCAGTGTGTCAGAAAGACTTGGGTGGACCCCAGCATGTACTGTTGTCATTCTTGCTTGTCTCTCGGGCCTATAATGTCTCAATTGGATCAAACAAATCTCTTTATTTCCCTTAGAGTTTTTCCTGTATCAAACTTGTCAACATTTTTTTTTTTTTTTATTCCTACTCTGCATTTGCAACAAATTTCTCAGTTCCACACATAGATCTGATCTGGCCATGTTTTTGGTGATAAATTATTCTTTTATCTTTACTAATCAATTATTATGAAGAAATGATCTGCCTGTTGTTTTATTTTTAGTATTCGAAAAATGGATTTTATTCTGCCATTTTGTACAAATGTTACCATAATTCAAATTTTGACTGTGAAAAAATTCATGAATTGATTTCATTGCAGCTGATGTAGTCACGCATTGTCTTTCAGACATGTCGTGTCTGCATGTCCAGTCTGGATATGAAATCAGAAACATCCCAAAGTGACATAATTATGTTCAGATTTTGATTTATGATTAATTTACACTTATTTCTGTCATGTTAACTTTTGCCTGAAGATAAAACATCTCCATGTTTGAACAGTTGGAGATTGCAGGCAGGACCAAAGTGTGGGCAGTGTGACTCGCACTTGGTCAGTTGCCGGACAGGACACCTTGTCTCAGTCCACTTTCTCAGGTATTATCGCCTCTAAAAGTGACCAGTTGGGCTTACAAAAAAAAGTGGCTTGTCAAATGTTTCAATTTTTACATCTCACTATAGTTTGATTCTTTTGTTTCCTATTTTTTTTCTCCTCAGTGTGTTTGTGTGTGTGTTCAATTTCTTCCTTTCATTTTACCCCCTGGCAAAGTGAAATGTGGAAACTCCTCTCTCATTCTCAAATCTCCCGGGTAGCTTGTGACGTGCAGAGTCTGTTTTACCTGACCCTTAGTGACCTCCCGGATCAGGTAACACCTGACTTAATCTGTCCGCATTTGCTCCTTGGGCTTCTTCGACTCCCTCCCAAAACGACTCCCTTTCTGCCACCCCCACCCCCTCCCCTCCCTGGATTTTTCCGCCCCCACTCTCCTTTCTCTCTCTCTCTCTCTCTCTCCCCAACCCTTCCCTTGCTCTCTGCTTTCAACAAAATTTTAGCTCTCTGTTTTTGCTTTGCTTTTAGTCACGGGGTGGGAGGGAGGGAGGGAGGGGGGGGGGGAATTCGAGAATACTGAATTAGACCTTGAGCTAGTCCACTCTAGGCCCCATTCCCTCACACCCCCCCCCCACCCCTTCCGCCCCACTCCACCAGCCGCCCCTCCCCCCTTTCCACATGACCTTGCCAGCCCCGCTTGTCTCAGTGTTGTAGTTTGTAGCTGAGGTTTTTTCCCTCCTTGTTGTCATCAGGAGTATCCAGTCAGTTCCTGGAGCCCTCACAGATATGCAACTATTAGAACTATGTCTGTCTGTCTGTATGTCTGTCCGTCTGTACGACATCTCAAACTTAAACAAAACTAAGCAAAAAAAAAAAAAAAGGCACGAAAAAAAAAGTAATAATAAAAAATGAACAATAATAAACCTAGGCACCAAGCTGAACGTTTGGACTTTGTTTTTTGTTTGTATGTGTATGTGTGTTTGTTTGTTTGTTTGTTATTGTTTTTGAGTGATTCGTGTGGCTTTGGTATTTTATATGCCCTGTCTCCAGCAAATGGAGGCCGTTTGTGTTAACAGTCATTTTATTTATTATTATTTTGTTTTTGTCTTTAAACTCTCCCCCTTTCTTTCTTTCTTTCTTTCTTTCTTTCTTTCTTTCTTTCTTTCTTTCTTTCTTTTGTTCTTTCTTTCGGTCTCTGAATTTATCTGTCTTTCTCTTTGCATGTGTGCTTGTGTTTGTATGCGTGCGAGTGAGCTCATTTATATAGTTGACCTCATCAAAGAGGCTATCCGAGGACCTGAGCCCACCTCACAAGTTAGTCCAGAGTTGAGAGACCAAGAAAAGTCTGAAATTGTCTGGCTGGCCACCTACGCAGTCCAGTTGTCACTAAGGGAGAGAATCGTGGATGTACACTGGCAAGTTAAGGCCGTTTCGTGCCAGATCTGAACGTGTGCCGTAGCGGCATCAGCTCCAGTGTTATCAAATGTCAAAGCTCATCAAGCACCAATCAGATTTCTTTGATTACTCTTCACTTCCGGGATTTGGTTTGTCGCCCTTGATTAGCCCGAGCGGCGGCGCGCGAGCAGTTCAGGATATTTTCAGTCTTCGAGAGACCGGGATAAAACAACAAAGACTAGCCAGTAGGAAGGGGGAAAAAGGGGGTGCAAGAAATTTGTGTTACCAGTTTTTCTTCATCGTGTCTGTGAATTGACGTGCATGCGTCAGTTGCTCCGGTACCTGTGGTTTTACTGAGGCCAGATCTTGGATGTCACTAACGATCGCCGAGATAACCACCCAAGAGAAGGCTGAAAGGCGTATATATATATATGGAGACCTGACCTTACGATCAACTCCATTCGCTCCTCTGTTGGGCTCTTCATCAGGCTCACGTGATGGACTTTAATGGCCGAGGAGCATGATGCGTGCCAGCTCGCCCTTTGCCTAAGTTTAATCCTGGTCACATGGCTCAAACAATCTGTAATGAAATTAGATAGGGCAATTTCCCGCCCACCCCGGGTCTGGCTGATGCTTTCCCGGCCCGAGTCCCCGCCTGGCGCTGACGTGGCGGGAAAACTGAGTCGTTCTTTCATTTCTCGCCTAGCGCCAGCCCGACGTCAGAGCGCTAGAACTTGATCTGTCTGGAAACCTCAGTGGTCAACCCACAGTCGGCGGCCTAACAACTTCTGACCACTCCAGTTACTGACAGAAATTAGAATGTGGGAGACTATTGGCTGGTTTTAGAGGGGTGGATGATGTGATCTGTGACATTGTACATGTATTTTTTTAAACAAAACACTTAAAGATTTAATTGTGAGCATAGAGAAGATCTGTCAGTCACACTATGTGTTCAACGCTGATACTGGTTAGACAGGCTATGGTCTGCCGAATGGAGGAAGCAAGCAAGTCTTTATGTCAGCATCAGTATACAGTAATTGCTCGGTGAGAGCCAGCGTACACCAACTCAACAGCCACAAACTACACATTTATATGAAATTTAGAAAGTTGTGACTTTTTGTTGAACTCTACAAAACTGGGCTATTCCTTCCGTACTGATCCGACGAGTGGACTTGGCTTATATCCAGTGAGAATTGTAAACTGATTAATTTGGGCATCATTGATAGGAACAACCATAGCTTAATCAGTTCTTGGAATACCTTCACCCTCATATCCACCCCAGTTCTGTTCCAGTGATAGACAAGGTTTGTTCAAGTACACTTTTACATTAAGTTACGATATTAAGACCTCCTGGTAGTTACAGCCTCGTGCTTTTTTTTTTTTTTTTAAGCAGTCTTGCACAGTTGTTCTTTGTGGCAGCTGTTGGTGACTCTCTTCTCAAACTGGCCCAAAGAAACTGTTTCCATGCAGGAAAGTTAACTGGGACAGCTTTGACATCTGAACTTGGTCAGATGTGAGCATATGGCTGGTTTTCACTTGTTCTCAGTGTGAGCGGATAGGACGAGCTGGACATTCCATTAGTATCTGGAGCACCGGACCTTCATGGCGTCTCGTGTCCAGGTTGGTCGTCCTTATCATGTGTGGTCATCACGCCCGTGGTTCACGGCTAAGTCCAGGCCCAGCTCATCACACTTGCCTTCAGTTATGTTTTTGTACTGGATGATTTTCAGCTCCACAAGTCGGTCTTTAGTCAATTAGTGCCAGTTAACCTATCCCTCCCCGATCTTCCTTCTCCCTCCTCCCCATAGGGAGGTATATAAGCAACAACAACAATCCACGGAAACGATTTACAAATTCCCTCACAGACCTGGGTGTTTATACAGACGTCAGTTAGACTAGTGCCCTGTCGGTATGGAGAGCCGCAGGGACAAAGTACGACCTGTTTCTTCTATCAATAAATGTGGAAAATGGTCGAGTGAGATGCCATAAACGATTCCCAGAGCTGAGCAGAAGACAGCGCTGATAGAGGAGAGAACTGGGTGGGTGTGTACGCCGTACTGGAAAAAATCGATATTTCTTGCCGACCTGCGAGGTCACGTGATCTCCTGACGCTTAAAAAAAAAAAAAAAACGGATGAAGAAGGAGGAAAAAAAAAAAAAGAGAGAGAGAAAGAAAAGAAATAGGATGAGTGGCAGGAACACGGCCGTAACACGAGGTGTCCCAACTTTGCCAACAGTCCAAGGTGTCAGTGCCAAATACATCGTGTCAGTTCAGTACAAGACGGCTGGGCTGGTCAGGCTGCTAACATAGAGAAAGAAACTGTGACCGTTTCTGCCCAATGCTAGAACTAGAACCTGAGTCCTGGCGCTCACCCACACAGACAAATATACATTTAGACACACACATACCCATACGATCTGTGCCCGTACTAGAACTCAGCATTGTCCGGAGACGTTACCACTGTGTAGAGCTGGAACACAAGCAGGTTCGTCACTCACATCTGGGGTCCGCGGTCTCTTTTTTTCTCTCGTCAGTGTGAGCACAGGGAGAGGAAGAAGAGGTATTGTGTGAAGGGTTGGGCCAGGGGGGGGGGGGGG
>JBCAUA010129001.1:0-22936 GCA_038406235.1 Peronia verruculata
ATCTAGATCTAGTTTCAGCTTTTTAGTATGCTGGTTACCTCTAAAGTGCCGCTTTTTAGGTCTTCTCATACCTTTCCGATTAGCTGACATTGGAACTAGTTTCTATATCAATAAATGTATAAATCACAGGTGAAGATAGAATGTGAAAGCAGTCATGGACGCATTAATAAGGGAGCATTAATTGTAAGATACAAACAAAAGACTTTACAAAAATTTAGAAGTATAGTTCAATGTTTTCAGTAGTTACCATGCCCACAAAAATTTTTTAGACGTGTGAACATACCTTTTTTAAACGGACATATCTCAAAAACTACTGAACCAAACTCAAAAATTCAAACTGTTCCTTACACAAAAATGATTGCTCCCTATAAATAAAGTATTTACAGCGCTGAAATCGTCAATCAGTTATTTCGCATTTTTTGCGGTGATACTGCCCCTTTAAAAAAGGGTCAAGTTTCATTCTGTGAAAATTAAAAAGAAATAAATGTGACTGCTGAGCAGGAAAATAGTTAGAAAATGGGCAAAACTCGATATCACCCAGCGTTACTTTTGCCTCAATTACCCTAGGTGCAAAACATTTTGTTAAATGAGACAGTAAGAAATAAGACATTCTATATTTGAAATAATCTATAATTATTTTTTATGTTAAAATAATGCCATTCAAATGTAATCTATTGCACACTTAAGAAAATTGAAGAAAAAAATATATTTCTAAGAAGAGAAGTTAAAACTTTTAAGACATATTGAAAACTGTAAAAGAAAAATTGCTGTTCATCCAGTTAAAAAAAGAAGCCCGAAATTTATTAACCTTTACCACCACACATTATTTTACTTCTTATTAGCCACTCGGTGGGTATTTTTCACCTTATAACCTGCAAAGAACATTTTTATTTCGGACCCCCATAAGCGGGTGGGTATAATTCACCTGAAGTTAGGCTAGGTAGGAAAGTGGCCTGTCGGGAGATAGCAGATAGAGGATTGTACAGAAAGGTGGACAGGAGTAAAGACAGAAGGATAGACAAAAGAATAGAGAGGAGGATAAATTGAGGGATAGACAATAGGGTTGACAGAGGGTAAAAAGGGCAAAGGTGAACAAAAGGATAGACAGAAGAATAGACAGGAGGAAAGACAAAAAGACAGGAGGTTTGATAGAGGAAACAAAAAGGAAGAGATAGAAGGGTTCATGGAAAGATGAAGATAGATAGAGACAGAAGAAAAGACAGAACAATAGAGTTTATAGAGAGAAGAATAGACAGAAGGATTAAAAATTTAAAAGAAGGAAATAAAAGGGACAGATAGAAGGGATACAGAAAGGCAGGCAGAAGTAAAGACCAAAGGATAGACAGAGGGATTGATAGGATAGATAGAAGGACTTATAGAAGGAAAAAAAGAAAAACAGAAGGGTATACAGAAAGCTGGACAGAAGTAAAGACTAAGTATAGACAGAAGGATAGACAGAAATATTAACAGGAAGAAAAAAAAAGACAAACAAATAGAAGTGTATCCTGAAAGGTGAACAGAAGATAGAAAGACAGATAAAAGAATGGACAGAAGGACTGATAGAAGGATGAACAGAAGAATAGACAAAAGGGTTGACAGAAGGCAAACAAGAACAGACAAAAAGGTGGACAGATTTCACATAGAGATAGAAGGATAGACAGAAGGATTGATAGAAGGAAAAAAGAACAGATAGAACGGTATACAGAAAGGTGGACAGAAGGATAGACAGAGGGTTTGACAGAATAAACAGAAGCAGAGACAGAAATAAGTACAGACAGACGGATACATGGAAGGAATTAGATAAAGATAGACAGAAGGATAGACAGAATGACAGACAGGGTGAAAAAATGACTGATAAATGGGTGTAGAGAAAGGTATAGAAAAGGATAGACAGAAGAATTAGACCAGAGGATAGACAACAAGATAGATAGAAACACTGGTTTTGTAGTGTGTGGGAAAATTTATGGGTATATGGGTGTTTTTCACCCACTTATGGTTTGGTTCATGAAAACAATACAAAAAAAAATTAATTGTATATAAACAAACTGTCATATTTCCAAGCCAGTTTCACAAGCATAAAGAAAAATGAATTGTTGAGGAGTACAAAACAGTTTTGTTGGCTGGCGATAATGTGGTTACAAGGCACCAGACATTTTATTTTGGTTTTGGGTGTTTTTCACCCACAAGTGGCAGTAAAGGTAAAGCTGATAAAAATTCCAACTGGGAACAACAAAACCACAAGAACAAGAGAGGTTTCATAGCATATAAAATATTACACACTTTTACTTGCTTGACAAGTTAAAGTAATTAACATTATATTTTGCCTGACACCATCATATGTGCATAAAACATGAAATCAAAGTACATCACAATTTCAATTATTGATGTCATAAATCAGGTGCAAAGCTGAAGCAATTAAACTTACTGATATTTCCTATACTTCCAAATGCTGGATCAAGTTTGCATAAAATGATAGATCTAGTAAGGACAGAATGACAGATCAAGTTTGGGTACGATGACATGAGGGAACACATATTTTTGTTCCTTGTAATAGGACTTCCCATCCCTGATGACAAATGTTTGTTCAGACTAATTAAACAAACAACAACAACAAAAAAAGAGAAAATGATATTTCTTCCCACTTCCAAAATTCATCCCATAACACCTCACTTTACTCAAGAAAAATAAGCCAAAAATGCACTGTGTCAAAAATATAAACCAAAAATTGGTTGTCAATGAAAAGAAATGGATAAATATTGAAAACATTATTCCACATTCGAAGATGTGGAAAATAAACTTGTCAAAGATATCCATGTGTTAACATCTTTGGCATATTTACTTGCAGTTAATATCGTTGGTATATTAAGCAACAATTGATACTTTAGCTACTTTGACCAGGAGTTAAAATGCATCTGGGATGTCATCTCCAATCACCTCCCACCAGTGTCAATTTCCATGACATAAAATGTTTCACGTGACATCACGCTGAATATTCTAGACAGAAAATACAAATATATACATATTATGTATGTTTGTAAATATAGTGGGAAATCCATAAAAAATTAAAGCACTAGATCATAACCTAAAAGTTTAAATGACTTTAGAATACTGTTTGCATGCAGTTAAAAGTCACAGGCAGTCTCAGTCATGGTATCATCACTACAGTACATATACTGAGTATACTGAAATAAAAAATATAATATATTTAAAAACGTAACAAATATTTTTAATTCCTCTAACATAATTATAAAGCAAAATCATTCATGACACAGGAATGGACAAGAATCAAAGGGAGAGATATCCATGAAAATAAAGATATTCAAGTAATAACAATATGGTAATATTACTGTCACATACTTCTTAAAGATATCATTGAAAGGTTTATCATTGAAAAGTTTGCTTATTCTATGCAGAAATATTCTAGAGTACCTTACAGATGCTGAATAAAACAAAATGCCTTATCCTTAGCCACCAAATAAAATTACTTTATCACTATAAAAATTTTATTTATCTTTTCACCTTTAGCCCATTTTAAATAAAATGAATTAAAATATTGATACCTAAGTTGTGTGGAACATCTTATAGCAGGCAAAATCCCCAGAGATCCCACAGATTTGACAACAGATGAATGTATCATTCTTAAAATAAATATAGCAAAAAGAATTGTTGTATAGGTCATTTCCACTATGTACTAAAGTATCCCAAAGCCCGCATTTTCTAAATACATAATATGTAATGTTCAGTGATACAGAACTTGCAAGATGATGCGATCTGAAATTGCTTTCACAAAAATAATGCAAATATATCCTTTTTGAATATGTGCATTGGAGTACACATCTGTTCCATCCGCTCTAGGAATTCACCAGCAAAGTGAGCCTTTGAAAAAATTAGGCCACGATTTTGAACAGGCATTCAATGATCTGCTACTAATGTTGATATACAAATATAATTCATCAAACAGAATGCACCTTCAGACCTCATTGGAATATTACTTGTACATTCAAAAACAAATTCAGTGGATACATCAGCTGTACTAAGGCATTCCAGAAATCCCGCATGTATATTCTGTATTCAGCAAACAGGGCAATCATCACTTCAATTCTTTTCTTTTTTTTTTTAGCAAAATATTACTGAAAGAATGCTGAAGATTTTACTTGAAATGCTGTGTAATGAAAAGACACTCCTTTGAAAACTGAAAGACCTGGAACATAGTGGATATGTAGCTGGGTCTTATAAGGTGTGAAGGCATTTAACATCTAATATAGAGACTTAACTTGATCTTCAAACGCTTTGTGAAAAATAATGATCTTTTCAGACTTGAAGAAACATAATAATAACACTGTCTTGTAAAAAAAACATATATGAAGTTTTGAACTGAGAGAAACATAATAATAACACTGTCTTGTAAAAAAAACATATATGAAGTTTTGAACTGAGAGAATGTAGAAAAAAAAAACAGCGCTGATATAATTCAGAGCTGAGAAGTCAATCATTACACAAGTAGAATCTACAGGTGCCAACCTTTCTGTCTGGAAATTTTTTCCCCCTAAGAGAGACTTATACCACTTACCTAACTTCAAACCACATCCAGACATTTTCCGGACATGACTCACTGCTTTTAAATCTAACATTCAGACATCTGGCATGTGATGAAAAAAAATTAGCAAATCCCTCACCACGTAACATTCCTGGCCCACATTTAAATAACCTTAATTCTTTCCACACCAAGTCATGTTTATGCCTAACCCCTTGTTTCAAGCATTATTAGGTGTCATAAAAGGGCTGAGTTAGGGGCAGGGTTAGAGGAAGACATTGCTTAGTAAGAAGGTCTGATGTTGGAGGCTTACACTGTATTACAGTATTTCAGTAACTACAGTAAATTTTACTCCAGGGCCTATGCCGAGTTTCTTTAGTCAAAACAAATACCATAAGGCTAAGTACTAGCACTGGTGATCCAGACTGACAAGGTTGACAATGTGCTGCAAGACATTACAGCCCATAGGCTGGGTCATTGTTATAACATCAACACAGCTCAAATGATGGTAACTTGACTAATATCTTAACAGAACTATATTCACTGATTGTCCTTACATACAAAGACAGTGGGCATTTACAATCTCCCACACTGAAAACAGAATGTGAAACTGAACGTACTATGCTCAATGAAATAAGTGCAAAATCGAACTAATTCCTTGAAACAAGATGCTAACAATTTTCCTGGAAAACAATCACAACAAAATTTTGAACAATCTCAAAAGATGCTTAGCACCACTAAAAGAGTCAACTTCACAGCAGTACAAAGAAAATCTGTAGCTTGCATACTGTTAGCAACATGTACTATTCATCCGATATCGAATTATTAACCACTTTTGGTTTTAGCATTATGCACCAATACATTCATGTTTAATAATTATTATAAATTTCATTTAAGAAATTACTTCAAATTATACATCAGACAGGAGAAAATGAGATAATAAATGGAAATACTGGTTTGTTGAGAAGAAAAGCACACTATGCTGAAAAAAATTTTTTAAACTGATAAGAACCATAACAAATCCAGGCAAAAATCATTTGAGGCACAGTGCAACGCACAAGCCTCACTGTTCCTGATGTTGACACAGAATATGGCCCATGGATCTGAATGAATGAAGAGGCCATTATAATGTGCGTGATTATTGACTGAATGATTCAGAGTTTTTAATCCAGGATTGCACTGGCATGATTGCAGCTGTAAATGCTACGAAAAAAAATATTATCTGGGGGAAAATATACTCAACAGGTTTAAATAAAAAGTACACACAATAAGTCGTTCTTAAAATTGTTCATATTTTTAAACTGATGAAATGTGCAATATGAAAAAAAAAATGAGAATGTTTCTGATTGCTGATGTTGAACAGTTTACATGTTTTATAATAACTATGGCACAGGGAAGACTATTGGAACACTGAGCACTTTACATTCCTCTAACCCATCATGTGCACAACTAAAGTAATCAGCAATTTGTCAAGTCAGATGAAATTTAACATAAGGTGCCTTTTTAAAGTTGGTGAGAAGCAAATGAAGTCATTAAGGAGAACTATCTCAGTGTGTACTGTGGAATCAAATTAAAATTATCTGTCATTTTCAACAACCCTGCAGGGTTGATATATATCAAATACTTTTGAAGCATTACAACCATTTAAGTGCCGATGTCTAGAATCAGTTAACTCTTTAAGACAAGTTTTTTTTCCACTATTTGCCAGGATTTTTTTCTTTGGATGAAAGAGAATTATGTATGGCATTCTAAAGTCCTTGTTCTAATGATACTATCATTCAAAACATATTAGTGTTATACATTAAAGTGAAGGAAATTGGATGGGCAAGTGAGGAAACCAATTCCAAAACAACAAAAAGCAGGAACAAAAAAAGTAAATAAAACTCACCCCAAGTGAGTGTAGAACAATCTATTTATAATCTAGATCTACTTTGATAAATCTGCTATTCAGGTAAATCTGATGTGTTCATCACCAGATCTAGATCCAGATCTGAGAATCTGTTGCTACTTTTCTTCTGCTCTTCAGTTTCTTGAAACAACTGGATGCTTAATAGTGCGCTAGTAAAGGCTGTTTTGGATTCCCAATCATCATGGGTTCATACCTTCAAGAGAAATATAGATCTAAATTAAATCCAGAAAACAGCGCAAAAGTAGATTAAATGTCTAGCAATCCAAAATTGAAAACCGCTAGTATGCTGCTCTACAATATGAAAAGCTTGGATTGGAAATGATGCTACGAAAAATACTAAATTCCAGGTCAGAAACAACAAATCCATTGTAATTATCAGCAGACACTCCCACCATCCTCTGGGTATTGTGACTAAAACCATCAGTGGGATCCAACGTGCCATGGGTCTTTAAGAGTTCAGCTGTATATATTAGCTTGAAACCATGTGCTATGATTTGACCTGGACTCACTGGTTTGGATAATCCCTCATGATATGTATGAATAAGCATGTCAACATCTCAATAGTAACAGGATTACTACATAGATGTGATATGAAGTTGATGTATCTAAAACAGGTTTTTGAACATATTCAGTGATCAATGATCTTTTCATTTCAATATGAAAAAAAAAAAAAAACACTTCAATATAAGACATCAGAAGTGAAAGTGAAATTTTAAAGGTATCAGATTTGATCATTCAAACATCTTTAAGCCCTGATATATTTCTTTGTTGCTGTTCAATTCAAGATGCACTGTGGAAAGCACAAAATGGGCATAAATAACCATTAATATTTGGAGGTTAAAAACCAAACTGCTCAGTAACTGCATAAAACAAAAGAGGCATACAATGGACAAAGGTATTCATTCATTGCATCAACAAAGGGCCCATGATGATAAATATATCTTTTTGTTGGATCATTAAAAGGGCATTTATGACAGAAGACATCTACTCATTGCATCCCAGGAGGCATAATAATAATTACATAATAGTGACCAACACATTGGACAGAATGCACAATCAAAATGTCATGCTCTGGTGGTCATTCCAGGTCATTCTTATAAGTTTTCCTGCTGTGGTACCAACTGCAAGCTTGCCATCACTATCTATTATCTCTTCATATATGAAATATTGCTGGTGAGGAAAACAGCCTGGCTATGCTCATTTATTTCTTCTCTTTGGCTGTCAATTCCTCGCTCAGCTTCCACAAACGTTCGGCTGCATCTTCATCCAGTGCAGTACGGGCTGGTTTCTTTTCTTTGCAGTCACTGGAGAGAGGAAAACAAAATATGTTAATATATGTACACAGATGATAAATCCAGTCAAGGGCACTGATATGCTACTTTTGTAGACATGTGCGGAGACTAGTATCACGATCAGTTTCACTTGATTCGTCCATTGGGCCTGCAATGTACATTCAGTCACTCAATATGCTCAAGCTGAAAATAAGATCAAATGCCCTTTGTTTTCCCACAAGCAGTCAGAGGCATTGACTGTTGTTGAATGTGAAGACAGTGACAATCTTAGGCTTGATTTGAATTCTAAATTGTTACATCATCTTCCAATTATCTGTATGCAGCATTTATTAAAATCTCTTTCTTTGCATTGGTGCGAATATCTTGTCAGACACAACTGTTCAAGTGTTCTAAAGTATTCTTTTGTTTTTATAAGAATCATATGTGAGATCATATCATTTGCGTGAAAGCTCAGTGATCACATTCAGTACAGAATATGTGTAAGTAGTACAGTACGACCGAGTACGGTACTCTTATAGATTTATGCTACAAGAAATCAGAAATAACATGTCCCTGGCACACAATGACACAAAACACCAATTGGACTTGGTTCCCCTTGATAGGTTTCATATATTGATATATAAACAATCTATAATTTAATTTATGCTTCCAGAAGAAATGTGTTCTTATCTCTGAAAAATGAATAATAAATTTGGGAATTTTACTGACAGACAGGTGCAATTTACATGGATTTTTTAGCAGTATAAAACTAAAAGAATTTGTGCCAGAGTTTCTAAAACTACTTCAGTTTTGTCTTGACTTACCTGAAATATTTGCCAGAGACTGTCTCCAGAGAGGGGTCCAGGGCAAGGCGCAGAGTTGTTTGTGCACCTTCAAGTGATGTTTTCATCATCAAAATCCTTAACGGAGAGAACAAATTGTACAAAATGGCATTCTTGGAGATGATGTGCCGAGACAAGTCTGTATCAACAACACCTGGATGGAGACCATTGACGGTAACTCCTGTGCCTGGAGACACAAAATTACGGTAAAGTTGACACAGGTACTTATAAATAATTATATCAAGAGAAAAATGGATGAATGGCTGGATGGATGAATGGATGGATGGGTGGGTGAATTAGATGGATGGGTGCATGAATGGCTGGATGGGTGAATATTTTGATGGGTAAGTAAGTTTTCAGACAGATAGAGATACTAGTACTTGATACAATACTGAGAAGAAAGACACTCCATATGAAATCATGTCAACAGCAAATATTTTCATCATCAACACATTTTTCACTCTGTATCAGGGTACAGGCCATGAACAACAGACTTCCGCTTTCTCCTATCCTGGGCACTTCTCACTACATCTTTTCCACTGTAGCCCTCTTCTCTTCAAATGACCCTCCATGAGTCTTCTCCAGGTTTGTGGCCTATCCCAATTTCTCTGTCCCTGTGAGTTCCACTGAAGTGCAAGCCTTGCTGCTGCATGGCCTCCAAAGGGTGTGTCCTATTCACCTCCATCTTTGTTGACATATCTCTATGTCTTCTGTCCTGTCCTTTCCCAGAGACTACATTTTGAATGGTATCTGGCAACCTGATATGTAGGATTTTCTTCAGGCAGTCATTTATAAAAGTCTGTAGTTTGTTGGTCCAAGACTGAGTTAAGCTCCAAGTTTCACTTCCATACAAAAGGACTGTCATAACTTTAGAGTTGAATAATTTAACTTTTGTTCTTGTAGAGATGGAACAATCCTTCAAGATGTTATTGAGGTTGGTAAATGCTGTCCTTACCTTTCCTATCCTTGCCTTAATATCTACAGCTGTTCCTCCTTTGTTATCTAGGTAAGTGAAGTTGTAAACTACTTCTACAGGTCTATTTTCTTCTAGGATAGATTCATTAGCTTAAGTATTCACCTTCCATACTTTTGACTTTCCTGGATGTATTTGCAGCCCAATAGATTTTGAAAGAATTGATAACTCTATGGTTTTACTCTGCCTCTGTTGATGTGTATGAGCCAAGAGTGCCAAATTGTCAGCAAAGTCTAGGTCATCTAGCTGGGTCCATAGTGTCCATTGAATTCCATTTTTTCTTTCTGCTGTTGTTTCCTTTAGCTGCCAGTCCACCACTATAATAAACAAAAATGGAGATAGTAGGCAACCCTTCTCACTCTTGTTCTGATTTCAAAACCCTCTGTCAGCTGTCCGTCATTAAGAACATTACAATTTGTGTCCTTGTACATCTTCTCAATTACCATTACTATTTTCTGTGGACTTATCTACACTGTCAAAAGCCTTCTCATAGTCAATGAAGTTCACCAAGAGAGGTGAGTTCCATTCTAAGGATTGTTCAATGATAATTCTCAGCGTTGCAATCTGGTCAGTGCATGAGCGGTTCTTTCTGAATCCTGCTTGCTGATCTCTCAAATGTTTGTCCACAGTGTCTTTCATTCTCTCCTACAGACCCCTGCAGAACACCTTTCCTGGAATGGACAGAAGAGTTATGCCTCTGTAATTATTACAATTGCTGAGATCGCCTTTCTTTGGTAGGTTCACAAGGTGTCCTTCCTTCCAGTCTTTTGGGTACTGTTCTTCCTTTCATACCTTCTCTCAAAAAGCCCATGCAGAACTTTGACTGTTGCTGCCACATCTGCCTTCAGTGCTTCAGGTGGTATAGCATCTGGACCAGCTGCATCGTTAGAGTTGAGCGGTGTTGTTGCCTTCACTGTCTCTTCCTTTGATGGTGGCTCACAGCTGATGTCAAGGTCTCTATGTGCTGGCATAATGTCTGGTGGGTTGCTTGGAGGTCTATTTAACAGGGTCTCAAATATTCTACCCACCGCCTGTTCTGTGCCTCTTTCTGAAAGATGGTGTCTGGTTGTTCTTACCTGCCAGTATCTCGGCAGTCTGATACAGCATCCTAGTCTGTCCGCTCTGTGCAGCAGCCTCTGCTTGCTCTGCCATTTCTGTAACAAACTGTTGTCTATCTTTCTCAGTACTCTTCTTGACCACTTTTGCCACCTGTGCATACTCTCGTCTTGCTATTTGTTTCTCTGCTCTAGTCTTGCTGTTGTTTTATGGCATCTTTCATGGCTCTCCTCTCTGCTATTCAATCTAGTAAAGTTCGACTTACCCATTTCTTGTTTTTGCACTCTTTCTTCCTAGGACCTCCTCACATGTAGCTGTAATAGCTTCCTTCACAAGATTCCAGTGATTTTCAACATTTTCTTCTACTAGTTCCATGGGCTTATAAACCAAGCATGATTTCGACTGACAGATCAGTATACATCCTAATGGCAATGGATGAGCTGGAAAATGTACACAGATCTGCACATTAAGCCAGTCTAGAGAAGACTGCAGGGCAAATACAAAAGAAATCAACAAGGACAGTTCAGTTAATGACTGGGAGTTTTAAAGAGATGAAAGCAGGATCAGCATCAGTTAATAAGTATACATCCTTTCACTGAGATGAATGAACTTGTGCTGAACCTGATGTCCTTCTTTTTCTTCTTTTCGGGTTGGGGTGATCAACTATCTAGTGATGATCACGGGGGCCCACATATTTTCCTGGGGAATTCACTACTTAGACTGAACATGACAAGTTTCTTCTCCAGTAGTGTCAGTGTTTACTGTTTCAACAGTAAGCTCAAGGCCCTTAATATTTCCATACAGAACTTCTGCATATTTCTTGGTAGGGTACCATCGCATCAATCATATTCTCCACAGCCCTAAACAGTGTCTATCCTCTTTCACAGCACATGTTCTGCCTTCATCTGCACCTTGCAGCTGTCGGTGTATAACTTCTTGTCTTTCTAATCACTAAAATATTTATAGAACGAGAGCATATTACAGTGGTCTGTTCAGAGTTGAGCAAAAAGGTTCCAGTATGACCCAACTAATCCTTCTCTTTTTCTACTCTGCAACCTCTTTTACTCTCAAATACTGCCTGGGCTCTCTCAATGTTCAATGGGCCACTTTTTTCTCCTAATTCTTTTACAAGAAATAGTAGAAAAATGTAATACCTTCTAAGCCATATTTGTGTTTTTCTTGCCAGATCATCCCCCTCCTCGTATTAACATATATTGACCTAGTAGTGAATCACAGCAGACTGATCTACACATTTACATAAACTCTGGTCAGTGCTAATCTAATTTAATTGTTCAGCACTCCCAGTTAGAATTTTCAAATGTCTTCATTAATCACAAACCACCTGTGCACATAAGGATTTTCATGCTGCAACTAACTCTTTCTTCTTTCATCTCTATCCAGTTAATATCTTCATATATGTATTCATTTGAAGTGAGGTTTAGTAACCTCCCCCAAGACCACTGGTATAGTGTCTATCCTGTGCACAATTTCCAGGCCTTCCATTTTCTTGCCTTCTGTTTGTAAATACACCCGGATGTATCAGAAAGTCTGGTATTACTGAATCAATAGTCTCTGATGTGAATGTTTTTAATCAATCATCCATGTTCTTGTTTCCTGCTCTTCCTGCATACATCTCATTTGATAAACACTGTGAGTTGCCAGGTGATAGAGAGATGCATGTCTACATTGTGGAAGACATTGTGTTAGTAACAGTATGGGTTATTACAGTGCAGCTGATTACGACAACAACATCAACAAACAGGGCAGGAGAGGAGAGATGGAGTTACTTTCCTGGCATTTTAATTGAATTTCACATAGTCAAATCTCTGATCACACAGGGATTCAAAATGAGTCCACTAATGATTGATTTTCTTGTATCTCAATGCACTGGGATATGGATGCAGGCAGGGGAATAGGGAGGGGAATGATATCTTATGGAATGCTGGTAAATGTAAGAAGCAGGATTTGGTCTAGGGTGTGGAAGATTGAGACAATAGCATGCAGTTGTGCAAAATGAACAACTGGTATTATTGATGAGCGTACGATGTAAGCAATGGCAAAGGAGGTGAACAAAGAAAGAGAAAAAAAAAAAGGAGGAGGAAAAAATTAATCAGACAACACAAAGAATTTAGTTGGTGAGGACATCTGACAAGAGCAAGCTAGACAAATGTGAGTTACAGAGCAGCAGAAAGGTTGAGTTGGAGGAAGACAATTCCTGCTGTCCACATTACATTGTCCCTGCTCTGACTATGTCATTATTTGATGATAAGGAAGCATCTGTGTAAATGTTATAAACATATAACAACAACAACACAACTTTATAAAGCACCTAGAGCCTTATACCTAGTGTCTATATATCAATATAATATACAATATAAATGTTCATGATAATGTGACACCATTTAATTTTCTGTTCCATTGAGTGCAGTAAGGTGTGAAAATTAGTAGTACCTTTACTGTAAATGACAGAGAAAAGCCACATAGTTAATTTTCCTACTACAGTAAGAAATTTTTCATGACTGATGACTACCCATTAGGAGTGCTACCTTGCAATCGCTTAGATAGGGCAAGCACATGTAGAACATTTGCCAATTTACTCTGCCCATAGGCATTCCTGGCACTGTAGTTCTTGTCAAGGTTAATATCGTCAAAGTACATTTTTCCATGGAGTTCATGGGCCCGACTGGAGACAATGATAATGCGACTGGGTGCTGAGGCCTTCAGTTTGTCCAATAGGAGATTTGTCAACAAGAAGTGACCTGCAAAACATGAACATGAGAAATAATTACTTCTAAAAACGCAACCTCAATCCAGCAGTATTCACTATGAGCTATGTACAATAGTGGATGCAACATTTTAGTTTAGAACTGAGCTTCTGTGCAATAACATTTGAGCCGCTAACTGCATGGTAGAATATAAAGAAAGGTTCAGCATTTCTTGTTATCCAAACATTGTGTTTTCTGCTTAGGTGTATTCACACTATCCTATTCTATCCCTTAAGCGTGCTGCTCATGGGGGTGTCACGGGTGATCTTTTCACCAAACATCTCCATCCCTCCCTGCTCTCCATTCTTCTCAGGGTGTCTCACAGTTCCAGGCCTGTTTATTCTTTGATGGTATCATCCCATTTCTTCCCCTGCCTGCCTCTTCTGCTCCCTCCTTGAACTGTGCCCTGCATGATCGTCTCAGCTAGGCCTGACAAACAAGTCACGTGACTATACCATTTTATGTTGTTTCATCGATGAAAGGAGGTCTGTATATGAGCCGATTGCAGTTTGGACTCGGTTTTTCACTTCCTTGTTTGTGATATGATTGTGATAGGTAATGCCCAGTAGTTTTCAAAAGCACCACATTTCCAAGGCTCTTTTACTCCTTTCAGTATCTGCATCCAAGGTCCAGGATTCATGAGCACAGAGGAATATCAACATGACCAATGATCGCATCAGCCTGATTATATAATTGACGGCAATCTTTCTGTTTTTCCAGGTGGTTTTTAATTTGGTCATTGTGGCTATGGTCTGGGCTATCCTGGATAATATTTCTGGTTTGGAGCCTTCATCTGAAATAATCGATCCTAGATATTTGAAGCGTGAGACATGTTCAAGACTTTTATTGTTAACTTTTAGACCAATTTTTGCATTGTCATTGTTGTTTGTCATGAACCTTTGTTTTCTTAGCGCTTATTTCCTATTTCCACTCCATAATTTCTAGAGATCTTGTCTAAGCGTTCTGTTAGTCTTGCAAGCTCCTCTTCTTTCCCAGCAAAGATTTGTCATTTACAAAGCATAGATTAGTTAACATTCTTCCTTCGATGATGACCCTCATGGTCTTCAAATGCCTCTGTCATGATTCATTTGAGAAAGGTGTTAAAGAGAGTAAAGTCGAGTAGACAGCGCTGATGCACTCCAACCATTGTCCTGAACCAGCTTCCTACGTTGTTTTTCAGGAAAACTGTACTCGTGGCTTTTTCGTACAGGTTCTGTATGACCATAATTATGTTGGCATTTATATTGTAGAGTTTCAAAGTGGTCCATAAAGCTTCATGCCAGACTCTGTCAAAAGTTTGTCTGAAATCGATGAATATGTGATGTAGTTCCTGTTGTTGTCCATCAAAATTCTGAGATTGCATATTTGTTCTGTGGTTCTACGACCTGGTCTAAATCCAGCCTGTTCTTCTGCTATGATTTTTTCTGCCTGAGGTTTGAGCCTGTTTAAGATAACTTTTAACATGATTTTGCTGAGGTGACTTAATAGACTGATGATGCATTAATTCTGGCGTTTGTTTTAAATTTTCTTTCTTGGGGAGTGTAATCATTAATGATTATGTCCATGGTGTGGGCCGTTCCCCGTTTGCCAACTTTTGTTACATATATGATGTAGCATGTCTATTGCCGGCTCTCCTGCTGCTTGAATGATTTCCGCTGGAACACTGTCTACTCCTGATGAATTCCCTGATGTCAGTATTAAGACTGCTTTCTCTATCTCTTCACGCAGCAAGCTGACTTTTTCAGTATCTGCTGATGGTGAGACATTAAGTACTTTAGGGTCACCAGTGTTTTTGTGGGTAAACAGCTCAGAACAGCATTCTGTCCTGCGACTCAATATATCCTTTTCCTCTGTTAGGCACTCCCTGCCTCATCCTCGATTGTGCTCGTTTTTGCCTGTTTTGTGTCGGTCAAATCTCGAACAAGATGGTAAGCTTTCTTGCTGTTATTTCTTCATAAACTATTTTTGACTTCTTCGCATTGATCTTCAATCCATTTTTTCATTGTCTCTCTCATTCTTTTTCTAACCTCCTTGTTCATCTTCCTGTACTGTTTACCACCCCCGTTTTCACTTTTCTTCTTTTTTAGTTCTCTACGTTTGTTGCATAGCTCGAGGATGCCTTCTGTAACTCATGGTTTCTTTCTTTATGCCTGGTTTCCCAAGGAGCTCCTTTGCTGTCTCCATCATTACATTGTTGAATGTGTCAGGTCATCTATGTCTGTATTCTTGCTGTCCAGTAGCAGAAGTGGACCAAATTACCCTCTTACACTTGCCTGAAATGATTCGAGCAAGCACGTTTGAATCTTTCAGCTTCTCCAAATGAAACTTGATTCTCACATAGCCTTGCTGTTTAACTCTTTTTATTCATAGTGCAAACTTCATCATCACTAGATCATGGTAATTTCCTAAGTCTGCGCCAGGGTAACTTCTTGCCTTGTATTCACACTACAGAAAGTATAAATCACAACAAAATCTACCACAGTAGCAATTCTAAAAAAACTGAATATGAATGTTAATGAGCTAGAGTCTATTGACAAGGAAAGGAAAGCAGACTGGACGTTTCCTCAAGAAGAAAGACAGAAAAGACCACAAAAAAGTATACCAATGTGACTGACATCTAAGCTACATTTGTATTTTTAATCTACCATAAGGATTTTTATTTTTAATATATCATAAGGACATAATAAAAAACATTATCCTGGTATTGTTGCAGATAAAAATCTTTCAATTTGACTGATGCCAAATGACATACCAATGTGATTGACACCAAAGTGCATTTCTATTCCCTCCTCAGTCTGTGACTTGGGACAAAACATCACTCCGGCATTGTTGATGAGTATGTCTAGGCGATCTTCAGCTGTAAAAAAGATATAACACGTTATCCACTAAACCAAATACTCACTGAAAGAACAAATGTTTTAACTATCCAAAGAAACACCAAAAGTAACAGCTACAACAGTAAACATACTTTTAAACACTGATGGAACAAAAATATGCCTTATTGTCATATATCTTTGTTCTGCCAGGTGGTGTCTTTGCATCAGATGAACAGACACATACAAAAGTCCTATCTTATGCACATCTTTTGACTTTACTTTCTATTCTGTTGTAGCCACAGAAGATGCCTTTCACATCTTTCTCCTTCTCCATCTGAAGTTTTTGAGCGACAAGTATATGGGATAAAAAAAAAAAAAAAAAATGAGATACAAAAATGTGCCCTTCAAGCCAAGAAGCCCATGATTATCTGTATGGTCTGTACAATATTCTGAGGTTATCTGAACCTCAGTACTATGGAGAAATTTTCACTTTGCCACTTTGTAGCTTATGTCTGAGTTCAGGACAACTAACAAAATTGAAAACAGGGCAAAGATATGATGTCAGCAACCATATCATTTCCTCAACTTATACATAATAACACCCAGAAATAAGCTAACAGAAAGTACAATGTCCTAAGTGATGCTGTTACCATAGCATAAGCTTCAAAGCCTCGGACAGAGAGTGGTTGTTGGCTGACAAAGAAAAATCAAGTTAACCTGAAGCATAGAATGACTTACTAGCGTTGAAATCTTTGCAGAAGACCCTGACAGTTTCCAGCGAGGCCAGATCTAGTTTTTTGCAGATCACATTTTGGTTGCCGGTCTCTTCAATAATTTCATTTCGAGCTTTTTCTGCACTCTCCATGTCCCGACATGCCATGATAATACGTCCTCCTGGGCAAAAATTTGTGTGCATTGATTTTCTTGAAATAGCATTGAAAATCATCTTGTCTCTAAAAAAAAGTCTAAGCAGTGAATGAAGGGAACCAGTTCTTCCTTCACAACCTTCTACTGACTGTCTTCCACTTATCCTCCATCTCTCTCATTCAACTCATTAATATATTCTTCAAATATTTATAATCTATGCGTCTGCATTATCATTGGCCAGGTTATCAGTTTTCCTGCTTGTCCAAATCTCAATCCCAAGTACCCCCTCTTTGCCTCTTCCCATTTGTGTTTTGCAAATATTTCTGTGTAAATCTAAATAAACACTGCAATGTTTTCATCTATAAAAAGCACCTGTGTTTCTAACAAATCTTGACTGATAATTCTAAAAAGTCCTGCAGTATGTAATGTTTTCTAGAGGGCCCATTGAACTCATATTATGAACATGATGAATTCCCAGAGGATTTGGGTTGCAAATGTTACCTCTCCTTGCAAGATCCTTGGCTGTTTCCTTTCCAATTCCACAATTGGCTCCAGTAACCACAATAGTTTTTCCAGTCACCTTTTCATTGCCATAATACTGACCACCTCTCATGTACTTCCTGAATAAAAAGAAACAAGAGCTGCATTCATATTCATATGATATTGTAATCACCATAACCTGTTGACCAGTCAGTAGTAAATTCGATCAGTCATAAGTCGCTGAAGTCATAACTTGATGACCACCTATACTCATAATAGCTCTGTATAATGAAGCAACCTTGCCACGAAAAGTAAACATTTGTCCATTTCTGTTAAAAATTAAGCAGTGGATAGCAATAGTTTCACAGAGTAACAGGAGACAGCAAAGGTCTGAAATAGATGGTGGGTTTTAATTGTGGAAGTCATCACTGAATGTCCCAATAACTACATAATAAATGAACAGGAACCACAGGCAATCAGCTGTTCACCAAACACTTCGATATGAACCTCCATAAAGTCCTCCATAAAGTAGTAATGTTGCTACATACACTGGAGATGTACAGCCTGACTTCAGTTAAAAAATGTAGGATTACATAAAGATCCCATTATATCCAGACATTGTCTTCTTTGGGGTAAACTATTCACAAGAGACAATACTGAGGGCAACTTAAAACTGCAGAAGGCACCTTGTCAGCCGAACAGCATACACAAAATCATTAGTATATCCTGGCAAAATAGCACAAACGATTTCTTTCAAATATTATTAGCAAGAAGATGACAAGCACTTGTTGCTGACTTTTGCCTTCTTACTTGAAGAGTTTCCTTGCCGTACGCAAATGGCAAGTGAGAGGGAAATTAATGATGATCCCCTCTGATTGAATGATATGCAACTTTATTTTATTACGTAATATTTTATTATAAACAGTGAAGAAAAACAATTTCAAAAGAAAAAAATAATAATAATAATAATATCTGACAGTGACTGTGAATGTTGTGGTCAAAATAAACACCATGTAATTTTCACATAATTCTCAAAACCAGTAGATTAACTGCCCTTGTAACAAAAGGCTTGGTATTAACAGAAGTTATGGATTTTGATATGAATGGGATGAAACAGTCTCCAGTTTATAACACTATTAACAGCCTGTAATTTTAGCATACATTACAACAAAACTGACAGGAGAGTTGTGAACTGTTGTAATTAGAGCAAGGGTTAGAGAAATTTTAATACGATATGACGTAACACCAGATTTTCATATCAATGACCAGACTCAAACATGCAATGTGTAAACGTTTTGTAATTGGGCACTACAGAAATTTGATAGCTTCATATCACCGTACCAATCATAATCATATATATATAAAGTGTGTCAAAATATGAAAAATAGAAATATGGTCACAATGAGCAAAGCAAAAATAATAATAATAATAATAATAATAAAATAAGGTGATATGTACCAACTGTCATAAAGGAATTTTTTCTATCTCAATTCCGTCTTTACAATCCAACAATCAAACTTGATCTGGAATGACAAGTGAGTCTATCCAGCTGGAAATAATACATCTAATAATGAAACTTGTATACATCAAGTTCAAGTCTTGATCTTGATGCTTGTCAATTTGTCCCATAGTTTCCTTGATGTCAAAACCAAATGGTGCAGGTAATGAGTCTTCATAAAAGTTCTGACTTTTATTTTGTAATATCTAGCTCTGCACAAGCATGAAAAAAAAATTACACAACAAAGGAGTTATATTAGCATGTGAACTGACATTTATTTCTGACAAAACATTTACACTATTTTAATTTCTATGAATGTTGCTAGATCCATGAAAAGGTGTAACAGATTGACTGAGAAAGTGGATACTTACTGGAGAACGGCTAAACCTGCTCCAACAGCTAAAACTGCTAAAATATTTTCTAGAGATGCAGAGCTGAAAAAATAAATCAGTGGATGCTAACTGTAATTATATGAGAGCCTGCATATATATATATATATATCTTTTTTTTTCTTTCTATGCACATTCTCACCGAATAAGCGAAATGCCTGAGATATCCATAATCATCCTTTTCTTGACTGATAAGACAAAACTGCCCAAAAGCTTAAGTTATTATGTCCAGATAAGGGTACCACCTAGGCATCCCTATAGCAGGCCGAACACCCGCAATAGGCATTGAAGGCTGACAGTTTACAACCACATTTAAAACATCGTTTAAAAAATCAGTAACAAGAGGCCAGATTGTTGACCTTAACAAAATTTTATTCATACAAATCATAACTTGGCAAAAATGAGACACAACTTAATTTAAACATATAATGACATGAAAACATTCATCGCATTCAAACATCTATAACAATAGCCAAATTAAGAAAAGGCCGCCAAATCTGAGAGCACCACACATGCCGAGTTCAAAAAGAGTCACATGATCTGAGTTTTGCTCACCGAAGTTTCGTGGTCTCAGAATGAAATTGTCCAAACTATTTCATAAAGTTGTCGCAGTTAAAACAGTTTAATACTAGGGCCACAATTTATTGCCAGCCTTCAAATGAATCCAGTTACCTGGCCTATTTATAGGGATACCACAGGGCACCACAAAACTAATTAATATATTCAAGTAAACAACATTAAATCTATGTGATGGAAATTGTTACTCCATGATCCACAGACCAAAATTTCACATATCATGCATGTCCTTTTCTGTCTCTTTTTTGCACTTCCCATGTCAAAACAATTTTCTATCTGGAAACGATCTTGAAAAGTGCTTCCACAATAACACACGCATTTTCATTTTTAACCCATGGATGGAGACAATTTTAAATCCAACTTAAAAAAAAAAAAGAGAGAAAGAACAAGGGAGAAAAAAAAAGTCCAGAAAAACCTTTTAATAAACAAAAAGTTTAATCTTAGCAACAAACAAAAATCGTTTTCTTTTAACCTCTTCGATTTTATCATATGATGATGGTACTTAGCATTTATCTTTGTAATACAATAAAGACAAGAAGATGCTGTGAGAAAGTGTTTGTCATGTCTTAGCAGTTTCCATGACAATAGTAATAGTCGATGATCATCATATACTATACATGTATATATATGTCTTACCCCAAGGCAAATGAATTGGAAGTTGCGCCAAGCAATCTTGAGTTATGGCCGTTTTTCACTATTTTATGATTCAGATACCAAAATTTATTCCAAAATTTTTATGTTTTGTAGGTTAAAAAGGGTTAAATTTTCGTTTGTGAAAAACAAACAAATAAATTTAATACTGGGGCCGGAAAATAGTTGGAAATGACTGTAATTCAAAATCACCATGCGACTTCTGACTCATTTGCCCTGGTTGCAAGACATATTCTCTTTGCAATATCAGATATAGGAGTCTTGCTGCACAGAAAAAAAGTGTGCTATAAAAAGCAAACTGACCTTGTAGTCACAAAAAGGGTAAACTGGCTTATATTCTTACCAAATGCCAACAAGTGCAACAAGCAGGACTCCAGAAATTCCCAAAGGCACTTTGTACTCTGACAGGGACATGTTCTTGATCTTATACTCTTTATGTAACTCAGTTTGAAGAAGTTAACATTTAAACTATCTGGACTGGTTGCCCTGCTGAAATGGAAATGGATAGAAGCAATGTGGAAATGGAGAATTTCACTATAAATTACTCTATGCTAACAAACTCATATTACTCATAATAATTCCTCTACGTTAATAAAGATGAAAAAATAATGATAAATATATGTAGCTTACTTTGAATTTCAAATTAAGTACAGCTGTAATGAATGTCATAAATTTTATTAACTTTTTGACTTCACAAGCTGTTTCACCATTTCAGGAAAATTTAGTACTGATGCTTTTTTTCACAAAGTATTTGAAAATAATTTACTATCCATCCACATTTTCTTCTATTGAGCTAGCTAATAAAAAAAATTTTTTTAAATGCTCAATACTTTTGTCTAACTACAATGAATATAGGATTTTCATTTCTTATGATTCAAATACATCAAGCTAGTTTCACTTTGTCTTTTAATTTTTAAAAAAAAATTGCTGATCTAGCATGGATTATGAAATATTTACAATCTGACTCATTGTTTCAAAAGACATTTTAAGCCCTCTAGTAGAGCTACTCAAGCTTTCTCAGACATGAATAAATTAGACTGATTTACTACACTCTACAATAAGTTCTTATAACAAATTTACAAGATCAGTGAATTGCTGGCTAGTCCAGTTCTTCTGCTTAACTTCTAGGCCCGAATGCCCACCCATCCTGTCTACACCCATAAAAACCTGTAGAACTGTGTCATCATAAATTTGGGAATCTAATGATGGCGGAGGGGCTTAGCTTTCAATAAAAACATTTTATTTCACAAAACTTTGCAGATAGGTCTCTACTAGATCTAGATTCTACATATTTTGATCTAGATCAAGATCTACAGAAAACACAATAGAAAACAGCTCTACGCCTAAGCAGCTGCTGGGTGTTGCATCACCGGTGTCAAGAGAAACTAGGCTACCGTACGTTGTAGATCTAGTGAATGGCCATGGCCACAGAACTAGCCTAGGCCCACTGAGATCTAGATCTAGTCATAAAGTGAAACTTTGACGCCTGCTTAGAGAACGAGCAGATCTTCTAAATTATAGGTATTGGGAACTTTTGCTCCATTGGCAAATACATTGAATCTATCGGGATCTAGATCTAGATCTGGAGTCTAGATCTTGACCTATTTACACTGGAATCTAGAAATTTACATTGCCAGGATATCTACATCTAGATCTAGATCTAGGCTACCTGTTTCTAAATCAATGTCAAAAGTGCACACTTACGAAAGAACGTCTCAGTTTCTTGTAAACAATAGGTCTACGAGCGTGACAGATCTAGTATGTCTTTCCACCTCCTCTCTCGTGATTATCTCGATAAGCCTAGATAGGTCTACTGCCCGTTTCATCTAGATCTAGATCTACCAGCCTGCCTAGCCTAGGGCCTAGGCCTGTAGTATGGAGCTAGGGCTCCCGCTAGGCCTAGCCTAGCTGACAAACTTTGTGACTATTGCCATAGATCTCCACGATCTATGCTATTGCTAGGCCAAGATGGTTGTTTTACCGAAGCACATGGGATTAGACTAAAAAAAACTCTAGAGTCTAGATCTACCAGCCACAGTAGGGCGGTTGCTAGATCCGTTAGATCTACAAGAATATTAATAATAATACACAATATACTTATTTATTATCAATAGTCCTAGCTGTTGCCTTTAGACTAGCCTAGGGCCACAGTTACAAGTCAGACTCAAATGACCTACAGTAGCTCTGCTAGATCTACTCCACTGCATAGTGGTGCTGTAGATCTACTGCACAATGCTGTCAATAGTAATATCAATTGCATAGCACATACAGTCATGCTCTCTAAACTACTGCTCACAAGGAGAAACTAA
>JBCAUA010129112.1:0-22934 GCA_038406235.1 Peronia verruculata
TTTCAGTGACTCAACGGTCCCCTGGCTTCCGGTGGGTAGGGAAGCCCGACGTCTAGCCTTCTCGGATAAGGGCGAATATATCTCGGAGGTCCCGTGTGTACCTTACGCACGTTAAAGAACCCTTGGCAGTTGAAAATCGATGTAAGAGTAGGCCTGAGTGCCTCTGTGGTGGCAAAATTTCCAAATTCCAAATTTCTACTCACAGAATTTCTCAGCAAAAATTGATAACTTCTAAAAGCCGAGATAATCCTATCTCTTAGGATTGAAAGGCTTGAAAAAAAAAAAGGATGGGATGTAGGGATGAGATCAGTCGGCTCATGACCTATTAAGATCTTGCCGTCTCATGTAGAGTCAGATGATGACTGTCCGAGGTCATACCCAACAATGGTAATGTCAAAGAGGGTGAAATACCGTACGGCCCGCACACTTCAAAATCAACCGTGCATCCCATACATACTACTAGTTTACTATCAATTTGCAAGACTAATTATACTAACCCGTAACTATTATGTTTGGGTTGATCCTCTTTTTTTCGTCGGACCTAGGCTTACATGTCAGCTCGTCGAGCCAGTCGAGTCCCACTCCCAGCAGGTTAAACCAGCGGGGCTGTTCTACGCTACTGTAATTTAGTGTGCCGACCGTACGGTATTTCTCCCTCACCCCCAAATTTCTTTAGTGGATAGATCTAAGCATTTTTAAATCAGACAGTGCAATCAAACAATATGATGCAGTTCTATCTTCTAGATGTCACTTACGAGACATTGACTTTACTAAGGACGCCGCCATCTTGATGTCGGACAGATCTAGAAATTCAGTTATCGTATGTAAAGAAGTTGTCGAGTACTTGATCAAACCGTTTTTTGTTGGTTTTTTTTTTTTTTTTTGTAGGATAAGCCGGTTCTCTCATGAACAAGAAACCTTTCCTTAATTTAATTTTTTACAACCGAACAATAGAAAGAACTGGAACAATTTATTGTATTATTTGCTGAGACAGCCAAATACATTCACATCTCTTGAGAAATGACAATCATGCCAGAAAGTGGATTTGTAATCGTGTTTAATAATAATATCGTTTTACTTTAGCAAGGGAGACCATTCAGAGTAACATCTTCTAGCGGACAGTGCCGGACACTGCGGCTTTTACAAATCGACACACTTACTGTTCCTGCACAGTATGATAATCTGTTGCAGCCGCTTAAGTAAGAAATCGCCGATCAAATTATGAAATTTCCGAAAGGCATAGATCTAATCCTTTTAAGTTTTCCCCTCAATGTTGCAATCACTTTAAGCACATTTTTCAACACAAATGCATGTAACTTCGGCGATTGTTAAGATTTTCGCGTTAAATTCCGACACATGTAGAGAAAGCTGGCGCTTTTTCGTTTGTTATCCCAGGCTCAGTATATAATATACCAAATAATAGAACAACTCCGCTGGCTTAGCCTGCTGGGACCCTCGTCCAGCGCAAGTCCACCCTAATGCTAACATGTAGGTCAGATGAGCGGGTGACGGTCCTCCCTAATGATAACATGTAGATCTATGAGACCCTCGACCAGTCGGAATTTAACGCGGAAATCTTAACAATCGTAACTTCGGCGATTGCTAAGATTTCCTAACTTCTTTCTCTAGCTTTGTAACTTTGCTTCAGACTCAAAAATGTATCCCATTGTTTGTTGTTTTTTGGGTGCAGGAAAGCGGGGGGAGGGGTCCAGAACGATAAATGAGAATGATCAGTACAGGCTTTTCAACATGATGTTATTCTTATTCTTTCTACTTGCACAGATCGTCAATTCACGCATTTCCCTTGGATGCACTTTAAAGAACCATGATCAAAGGAACAGTTTTGTCACAAACATGGTCAAGCTGGTGTAAAAGATGCTCCCATCAAAGACAGCTAAGATGTGTAAATTCAAGATGGAACTCATCAGAGGCAAAATATAATTCAGTCAATATTCAGATGTTATCACAGCCATTGCATAAACAGGTTTTTAAGGAAACATCAGAATTTGCAGTCACTGAAGAGGCACTGAAAAATGTTCAAGCACATTTGACAAAGCATGGTCTGTCTGGTAAAACTACTTCACAGTTACAAGATGTTGACTTAAAACTACCTCCATTGTATGGAAATGATATCAATGAGCATTTCATCCACATTGCCAACAAACAGCTGGCAGACTACAAAGTCCTGATAGAGGAAATTGTCTCATCTTCAATGCCTGTTATGCCTTGTGAATGGAAATATGAGGCAGGCTGGACCAAATATTTTCCTGATGGTTCTACTGAAAATGTGCCATTTCCGGATGACAGGGGCCTTGTTTTTGATATTGAATGCTTGGTCTCAGAGGGTGACTACCCAACAATGGCAACTGCCGTGTCTAGCAAACACTGGTATGAATGACTTAACAATGTCTCTTAACACATCTCTTCTACTTATTGCCAAATCGTTGGTAATCACAATCCAGCTTTTACACATTGATAATTTTAGATAAATATTTTAAAGATTGTAATATTCTATAATATCTCTTGTTATCATTACAGATAAATTCTCTCAACTCACATTTATCACATTTCATATGCCAGGTCAGGAAGAACATTGTTTTAAAGTAGAATTTTCAAAATGTCCGAGTCCTTTGATTATAGCAAGTACCAGTAGTCACCCGGACATTTCTTTGATCCATGATACACCATAATTTTTACATAAAAAATCATTGGCTTTGTATAATTTCTTTAAAAAGGTAAAATTATGTAACCCAAGAGTTCTGGTGACAGACATTTATTTTGAATGTTTTGATTGCTTCTCTTTCTTTTTCTCTTCAGGTATTCTTGGACCAGCGATTATGTCCTGAAAGACAAATTTCGTTGGTCAGATACACCTCAGTTGAAGGACCTCATTCCACTCGAGACAAAGCCAGGCTCTGTGGCTGCACCCAGAGGCAGATGGCAGCCTCGGCTGATCATAGGGCATAATGTTGGTTTTGACCGTTCATTTGTGAAAGAGCAGTATTTTATCCAGGTAGAAGCTACTTATTCATATGCAAAATAAGGGCTTTTTTGAGCTTTTATATGAAGTAACTTGAACATGATTCCTTCCATAGTGAGTCTGTGAGGCAGAGACAAACATTATTGTAGCAGTTATTTCATTTCATATCAATTTTTGCATGTTAGCAATTAAAGTAAAGCATGCCTCATATGTGAATTCAGCTTCACATCCTTGAAGTAATCAGTTCTCATCATCATGCATCACAGGGCACTCAACTGCGCTTTTTAGATACCATGTCGATGCATATGGCAATATGCGGCCAAACAAGTTTCCAGAGACTTCTTCATAGAGCTACTGGAAAAGATAGCCACAGGAAGGAGGTTATTGAGCATGCAAATCGCCAGAAGCAGTTCAGTCGTGCATCGGTAAATATTATTCTGAATACTGCATCTTGTTGTCTCTAAGAAACTTTCTAAGGAAGTATTAAAAGAAGCTCAGCATGCTTTTACTGACTCTCAGATTTCTTTGGTCACCCTTTTTATCCATTATTGATACGGTTGCTGTTGTCTATAGAGGAACTGGAGATGTGAAGCAAGAACTGATGTTTTGGAAAAAGAAATAATGGATTATAAGGATACTGAGTCAATTAAATTTACTTTTTTGTTATATAATGGTCACGATTGTGCAAGATTTGCTTTCAAGAGATTTCCCACCATAGGAACTTATAAATGAAAATGCTTTAGATTAAGTAGCTGATGCATTGTATAACTAACCATTCAGATTTGAGCATGCACAAGAGTTTCATTTTAAGACTTTTTTTTTTTTTTTTTCATCTGCAGAGTGAAGAATGGAAGACCATTAGCAGCATGAATAATCTAAGAGATGTTCATCAGTTGCACTGTGGAGGAACACCCATTGAAAAAGTAAAAAGAGATATTTTCACAGAGGGAAACATGGCTGATGTTCGAGAGCAGTTTCAGGTTCGTCTTGAAAATGGGCACATCATAAGTATTCCAATAAAGTATTTTAGTCACATATTATCTGCATATGTTTTTAGTTTAGTCATTTGAGTAGAGATAAGTACAGAGCTGTTTTAGATTTGCTTATGTACATATACTAGTGATAGCTGCTGCTGATGTTCAGTGATTGGATCTTTTGTTGTGACTACCAATCTTTTTGTTGAGTTACCTAGTTATGATAGGAAGTACAGCAGTTTAGAAGGATACATTGGACTAAAAGAACAAAAAATCATTATTTGATAATTTGTTAGGAACAAATAATTGTTTTGCTTAAATATTCTTTTGAAGGAGCTGATGACTTACTGTGCCAATGATGTTAAAGCAACACAAGAAGTCTTTGTCAAACTGTGGTCAGAGTTCAGTGAAAGGTATTGATGTCAGCCTTTTGAATGTTTATAGTAACTAAATAAGGCATATAAAGATAAACTTTTGCCTTGTGGAATGTATCAAAATCATCATGGAATTACTCTATGTAAAATATGTTTATGCAACAATGGGATATGAATTTTATTCATGCAGTAATATTTTCAGACTTTATAGATGTAAGAAGAAACATATTATAAGTCTGTTATTGTGTCCATGTTGTATATTTCTCTTAAGCAATTCCTCTTGATCAATGCAGATCTTGTAGTCACTTCCACCATCTTACAGGTTTCCACATCCTGTGACTTTGGCAGGCATGTTGGAAATGGGATCAGCCTATCTACCTCTCAATGATGCCTGGCCAAGGTATATTCAGCATTCAAACAGCACTTATGATGAGATGGAAAGAGAATTAAAAAAGTTACTTATGGCACTGGCTGATGATGCATGTCTCTTACTGGATAGTGAACGGTAAGTTACAGATTCTGATTGCTTTTCTCTCAGATTTTTTAAATGAATGCATATTTTTCATTCTTTTCAGGAATGATGTTACAACATATCATATTTTATCTCTACAACAGCAATTCTTGTAATAAACAAGTGGAATTGGGGATTCCTGAAACACTTTTTTGATTCCTCAGTCAATTGAAATAATCACTTCAAGATGTTTAACTATTTGAATCAGGAGTGTTTAATTCTCTGTTTTTATTTTGTTCATGATAATTTTTGTTTTATTTATAGTTTCCATTTTCTGTTGTTTTTTTTTTTGTGAGACCTAGAGAAGCCCAGATCTTGATTGATCTTTGACAGGTACAAAGATGACCCCTGGCTTTGGGACCTAGACTGGTCAACTTCATCTTTTCGCCTCAATAAAAACGGTACCAATCCAGAGGCTGTCAGAGATCCATTTGAAAAAGAGAATTCTCAGATCAACCCGTACCCAGATCGATTGGCATATGAAGAGGTTTGATTTTGGAAATTAAATGTTTTGGATGTTGATGAGCATTTTGTGATTTTGGTTAGTCTTCATTATGACCATTCTTCTAGTGAGGAAATCTGAAAAGTGTCATCCATGTGACTGCCTCTAAGCTAACTGGATTTCCCAATTGCCAATCACATCCAATGTGTAAATCTGATGCAACAGGATTGCTGGGACCAACAGAAAAGTCCTGTTATAAGCGATCCGTATGAAACCAATATACAAGGACTTATAGGAAAAAAAATTGTTAGCCTATCACCTGACTATAAGAGATACTTATTTTTTATGGCAAGTCTGCCTTCATGAATTCCTCTACTTTAACGTAATTCAGTCAAGACCATAGTAATGATGATTACACAGCACATAATATTGGAGAAGGTCACAATGTTTGCATGTGTAGTACTGCACGTAATAGTCAAAAGTCTTAACAGAACAATTGGTCACGTGGATATCTAACACACAACACTTAACTGGCTCTCTTCTTGACTCTTCCCCATTTGCTATCCCCAACATAGTGCCGAGAGTAACCTAACCTAGGGGCATTGAAAGATCAAGGGTATCATATTACCTCAACCACCTGCTCCCCTCCTCTTACTGTACCACTCCCTTTATGCATGGTCTCCTGTGTACATCGTCATGGGGCTGAGGTGAAAGGTCATAATAACTATGGAATAGCAAAGCTTTCGAAGGGATTGCAATAAAAATGTAATGCGAATAAATCTATAACAATAAGGTATAGTGGTGTTTATTTAAGAAACCCTCCGCCTAAGAACCGACTCAGCTTTGAACCTGCTTCTGCCTGCGAAATGGAATTTTTCTCTATAATTTACCCCTCTAAGAACCTGCTCCAGATAAAAAATCTGCCTAAGAGCCTGGTGTCAGGTCAAGACACACGGACATGCAGTGCTAGATGTGCAGTAAAATGGGGACAGAGTTTGAGAGAACAGGTTGGCAAAGGAGTGGAAGTGATGGTAGATGTATGACTGCATAATCAGGACACAATGTGGACTAAACCATAAGCATTTCTTTATTTGCCAATGCGTAGGACAGCACTTGTGCATGAGGAAGAGTAAGTTCAGCCTCCTGTCTGGTCAGTTGTTTTGCTGCTTCATTCAGTCTGTAAACACTCGAATCGTTGAAGCAATTATCAGCAGGGCAGCAGTGCTTTATCATGTTTTCAACAATGATACTGTTGTGGGGAAACTCACTCGATGTTTAATTGATGCATTTATACGCTAAAAAAGGTCACGAGTTGTTAGATCTAATTATTACACACATACAGGGAAGGAGGCTGTACTTGTTCGCATGGATAAATCTTTAACTAACAGTAACCATCAACTAATCATAGTTATTAGTAGTGAAGACAGTCTGTGGTCAGACAGGTTGTGTAACTTTTCAATCTGCCTGAGAACCCATCCACCGAACAACGTTATTTTTTTTATCTCCCAACGACTGGGTTCTTAGGCGGAATCACTGTATTTCAAGATTGGTCACATAACTGAGGATTTTTACTCATACGTTGTTTGTATGCATGCAGGTAAGTCTTGACAAATGGTAAGCATTTGGAGGTGTCACACCATACAAACAAAGCTACATGTGAGCGATATTTCTTCAGTCATGTGAACAGTCTCAAAATACAGTATGACATCAACATCACAAAAATATCTTCAAATGCAAATGCACATAGCAGTATTCATCACTGTTCATTGGTTAACTGGATAAAGTGATCAGTGAATAGTAAGAGATACATGTATGTCTATCTACTTAACATTAGGAGCTACATGCACAAGTCCTTTAGATCATGTGGATACACCATGTTATGAATTTTTAATGAGCCATCCCTCTTTCATCCCCCAAGCCACTTGGCTGATCTCATTGCGCAATACCCATCCCCACATTCTCACCCCACATCGAGTGAACAAAGCAGATGAAATAGTAGCTGTCAAACAATTGTGTTAGTAAGTGTCCTTGACCCACTTGAAACTCCTGCAGTTTCAGGGTACCACTTGGCCGGTATTATGAGCACCTATTGGTACAGGTACCCTGTTATAAGTAATTCAATTGTCACAGACTCTTGCTATATGAGATATTTTGCGTATGTCAAAGTAGGAGTGGACATAAGGGATTATCGACACTCCTGTTTTAAGTGATTTTCGGTTAAAAGCAGTCCTGTTGTAAATGTTTCCGACTGTATTTAATCTGCAGTGGTAATTTCTTTCTGCATTTCCAGCTCAAAATTGATCATGCACACAGGTATTAAGTTACCTCCATAGTGACAGCTGGTGAATGTACCCAGTGAGTTCTGTGCCTTTCTGTCCCTTTATTCGGGTATCCTAATTTTTTATATTGTCAGTGTCTCAAGCAAATTCGGAATTTGGAAATTTCAATCCCCCTCCCCCCGTTTTTCAAGGTGAGCTAAAAATATGTACTTTGACACTATCTTGAGTCAAACTAGCTAATAGAAAGGCAAGAAAAATCAGCAAAGGTCCCTCAAAAAACCTCTTGTTCATAATAATTTGATGTCAGTTTTTACTCTCTGGTGAAAAAAGCACTCTCATTGACTTGAATGGGTTACTTGCAACATCGACGACATATTGCCTGAAGTCAGTTGTGGAACCCACCTAGACATACTTTTTCTGATCTTTTTCTCTGTGCAGGGGGAAGAAGCAGTGGAAGAGTACAGGAAAGTGGTGCGCCAAGTGTATGCAACAGCAGCCAGAGTCCCCAAAAATCCAACTTTTCTGCCAGATTATCCAGTGTGAGTCATATTGTGCAAAATAATTTTCTATATTTTCTGGGGGTATTTTTTAGCGTCTTGGCTTTTTTTGTTTCAGACCTTCCATTTAAATTCTTCATACTCTGAACTGTTTCCTCAGTTCTTTGTTTAAAAAAAATTCCGAATGTCGAGATCCAAAATTCATTTATTTTTCATCCTTGTGTGGACGAATTTATTGAGATGATCTGAAAACACCAATTTTGTCCATTTCAGCTGGTACAAAGAACTGTGTCCTCGACCAAAGGATGAGGATTTCTATCCTGGCCCATCTCGTATCAGTACACAATGTAGAGTTACCCCTAAACTGATGAGACTCACTTGGGAAGGTTAGTAAGAGATCTGACATCATATGTCTGTTCTCATGCTTTCAGGAGCCTGAGTGATATAGTTTCATCCAGTTATAATAACAGAAATAATCGTAATTACTACTACAGTTGGCATGAGATATATATTTGATTCACGGACAGTCCGATAACTATATGAACCAGATTTTGTCTTATTCTGTGTGCTTATGGTAATGTTCGGCTTTAGATATGATGTCTTTAACTACTTCACCACTACCTGTAGTATTGCTTATGTTAGAAAATGGGACTGTCATGTATGGGAAAACGTGCATGGTACTTCCATGGTCAGCCCCCCACCACTCACCCAATCTTACCCTTTGTTGCGATATTCTGACCATGCTAGCTTTCCATATCTGCATTTATGCAAAACCTTTTTATCAGCAAGCTGGGGTTTAGCAGATGAAAAAACCAGCGCTGAGGTTCTAAATCAGGCTTCTTTATTTTACAATTAGCAGCACTGAATAGCAGCCAATGCTTCTGCTGCCTATGGGAAAATAATAGGATAGATGCTATTTTATTCGCACACAGTCACGTGGGTGGGACAGAGTGCAAATGAGGGTTGGCAAGGGTGTCATTGATTGTTTGATTTTTAAAAAAAAACTATTGCTTTGCTTCATATAGTAATGTAGACTTGTTCATATTGCATATAGTTGATCTTTGCAACTGTGTTGCCTCTCAGGATTTCCAGTACACTACAGTGAAAAGCATGGCTGGGGTTATCTCGTCCCTCACATGGAGGAACTGAGCCCTGTTGAAATTGAATTAAGAAGCCAAGAAACTGGAGATAAAGAAAGGCACAAGTTTCCTCTAGAGTGAGTGGAAATTGAGAAAAGGATTAAATATGTAGGTTGTACGTTTACTCCATGTTTTGATGAAGAGAGGGACAGAAAGGATGATATTTAAAGGAAATTCTGTCACATTTATCATAACCAGATTAAAAAGTCAAATTTCCATACATGTTTGCAATTCGCGTTTAGTAAAATGAATACATATACTTTTTAGAGTTTCTCAGATATAATAATCTTTGGTGGTGGCATAATGAAATGAGCCATAGGCATGACGCCAAACTTTATAGGAAAGCAATGAAATCGGGTAACCAAACTTCTGTTAAAAGTATTTTTTCATGAATCCCAACTGGAATCATTGGGTTTTTTTCCTTCATTTGCCTGAAAAAGGACCTGTAAAAATGTTTAGTTTTTGTTAAATCTGTCTTTGAAAGAATGTGGTAGATGATGAGCTCTTCATGCATCCAACACAATCTATGCGATACATTCTCTTTCTTAAAATTATCCCTTATCTGTTGTTTCTGTACCCAAAGCTGCATATTGTACAAACTAAGGTGGTTGTGATGACAGTATTTCTCTCATTGTTTTGACATACGTTTTTCCTTTTTTGCAGATCCTTCTTGGCATTTATCAAGGATAACAAACCAGATTCATACACATCATTGCCAAATGCTGAGGCATTGCTTGGCTCAAGCAATGGAATGGACCTGCTGGGCAAAGATTTTGATAAAGAAGCTATGGAATTGGAGGAAAAGTTGACACTCTGGGAGACAGCACAGACTAAGAAGAAAGTATGTTGGGTTTTTCTTGTTGTTGTTGTATGTTGTAGGAATATGTGGCACTTTAAAATTTCACATGGTCACTAGTAATGAAAAATAAGAAATTATGATTTGAGTGGTGTAGGGTGGGGGGGAGGGGGGGTGACATTGAAGACAGGTGTTTGTTTTACTAGGACTTGAAAGCAGTTATTTTAACAAATTCTTAATGTAATAAACATAGAAATATATCTTTGAGTACGATTGTTACTTTTTGGGGACTTGTTTGATTACCATGAATCTTTTTAAATTTTTTAGTTTTTATTGAGATCCTACCAAAATTAGAAAATGAGACTAGAGAAGGGAATTGAAGAAATATTTTAAGATAACTGACATAATAACAGTTGATTTCACAATGTGAAATTCTTTTTTTTTTTGTGTATGTTTGTTTGGCATTATTTCATTCTTTCAGCAAAAGGAGAAAGTACCAGAACATACGGGAGTTGGGCCATACAACATTGACATACCAGGGGTGAGATTCTATAAAATTCCCCACAAGGTAATGCTGAGTACATCTATAGTATTTTTTTCATATGCAGGAAATGACTGGACAAAAACCATGTTCTATTGTAACTGACTTATTGCAATTGCAACTGACCCCTTCACTGCAGTGCCAAATTTTCATTTCGGTGCCAGGATTCATTGAGATGGTCAGTGTCCCTCACTCTGTCTATTGCTGTGCTGATATTGCAGTTCAGTGCTAGGATTCATTGAGATGGTCAGTGTCCCTCACTCTGTCCACAGCTGTGCTGATATTGCAGTTCAGTGCTAGGATTTTTTGAGATGGTCAGTGTCCCTCACTCTGTCTATTGCTGTGCTGATATTGCAGTTCATTGCTAGGATTTATTGAGATGGTCAGTGTCCCTCACTCTATTGCTGTGCTGATATTGCAGTCTGGCGCTAATCATTAGTGAGATTGTTAGTGTCCCTAACTCTGTCCATTGCTATGCCTCATCCCCTCACTCAACCCCCCATCCACAGGCCAACCAGCACATGTCCTTTACTTTTCTACAGGCAATCCAAAGCTTTGACTGTTATCCGGTGTTACTAATTTTTAAAAGAACAAGCAGATTATTTGTCTCATTGCGACTTTACCCACTGTCATCTTCCAACCATCAGCTTGTGGTGTCTTATCAAATGATTCTGCAAATAGATGCGAAATGATGGTGAAGAGGGGGAGAGAGGATGTTGTTGGTGGGATGACAGTAGATGTTTTTCATGCACATGAGAGATCGATTTTTGATGTATCATGCACTGTTGTTAGCAGTGAAGTGATTAAAGAGAGCAACAAGAAAAATGGATGTGATATTGGAGACACAGCTACATGTAATGTAATGGTTAAGAACTTTACTCTGTGTGAAGTGAGTACTGAAAATAGGAAGTACAGCTTTTTGTGTGTATATATAAAATATCTATACATACTTATATGTGACAGGGCACTCTGAAATCAGGCATTGGTCAATTTTTGAGCATAAAAAGTTCCTGGCATCATAATAAGGCTTATCCATTTCGCTTTCTGCTAGTGAAAAAAAAATTTTTCTTCCTTGAATAGAAGCTGAGATGTTGGCAACAAAAGGCGATAGAAATAATCTGTAGCTGAATTTAGTGTGAAAATGGCCAATGAAACTTGTAAATCCTTATTAATCCTCAGTTAGGTCATGTCTCCAAATTGCAACATTTGGAATTTTTTTCATTATACTTCATCATATTTAATTCTGAAATGCATTGTTAGATAGAAGTAAATGCATTTTGTAAGGAGAAAAAAATTGTGAAAAATTCATGGAGTCCTGAAAAAAAAATTATGATTTCTCCAGTTGCTTCAGCTTGACAAGTGCTTGATTTCACCATGATGCATCATATAATATATATGTACGAAGAGTCCATTGGAGGAACAAGAATAGTCATTAGCCATGAACTGAAAAGAAAGCTAGCCTTAAAGTTAGAAGATTCGTAGTATTAAGTAAGAACTCAGAAGTGAAAATGCTCGTATAATGTGGTTGCATTTCTGTTTTTTTTTTTTTTTAAAGATATTTTGTATCACGAGAAAGGTGAAAATAATAGAAAGCAGAGAACTAACTTAAAAAAAAAAAGAAGACGCAGTTTGTGACCATGCCTGTTCTTTCTGTGGGATAAGTCATTTAATGTCATTACTTCAAGGAACATCTCATTATCTTGCTCTCAATGTACCCAAAGAAGAGAGAGATTGATAGTTGTGGGTAGTTTAACTTAGGTTGTGCTCATTATTGTTTTGCACTACACATCATTAGGCCTATTTCATCACCATGATAGTTGCCTGGCAATCCTGTTTTTGTTTTTCTTGTTTTTGTTTTTTTCTTAAGCCTTTCAATCCCAAGAAATAGGATTATCTCGGCTTTTAGAAGTTGCCAACTTTTGCTGACAAATTTTGTGGGTAGAAATTTTGAAGTTGGAAATTTTGCCCAGACAGCAGCACTCAGCCTACTCTTCCATCTATTTTGAATTGCCAAGGTTTTTTTTAACATGCATAACGTACACACGGGACCTCTGAGTTATATTCACCCTTATCTGAGAAGGCTAGACATTGGGCTTCCCTAACCACAGGAAGCCAGGGGACTGTTGAGTCACTGAAAAAATGCGAATTTTCGATCTTCGTGTCCTGTCATCCCCCGTCTAGCAATCCTATGTGACAAATATGATACAAGATGAATATAAACATAATAAGATCAGTCATAAATGAAATTTTTAGTGATTTAATGAAAAGCTGACCATAATATACAACCTTTGACTCTTTCTATTCCATAGGTGATATGGGGTTGTGACCACATTATTTAGCGGCTGAGTAGAAAAAAATACTCTTGTTTATTTCAGATGTGAATTTCAAAGTGAAAGTTACATCTGGAATAGGTAGTGTTATCTATCAATTCAAAGCTAACAAATGTGAGATTCTAAAACTGATTCAAGAAATCACTGCAGAACAAGTTACTTGTAAGAAATGAAAGAAAATTGATAGGGGAAGGGGAAATTATCTAAAAATAAGAAACGTTGCACAGTTTCATCAATATCTGAAGAAAACAATTCAAAGAAATTAGAAACATTCAGTCTAAAGCAAAAATTATATTCAATTTCCAACAAATAGATGCTATATGCTTTTGTGTTTCTTAGTTCCCTGTGAATTCTGTTAGAGTTTTTGGAAATGTTGGGGGGCTGCTGAAATGTGGCTATTTTGGTTTTACTTTCTTTTTCTTGTCTTTGAAAATCTATAACCCTGCACACCTCTGAGCTGGATGTTCCTGGTTTTCTGCTTCACATTCATTTGGCAATAGAAATGCTGAACACTGAGTTTTAGGATCAATTCAGTGCTACTTCTTTTAAAAACCAATATATCGGTGTGTGGTAAAAATATTGACTGTCAGCCCCCGATATATCGATGTGTTGTATAGAAAGAGTTAGCAAGTGAACAATATTCAGTCAGCATAAATAATTTCACTGCCATAATGTTTGATATTCGTTTCTTGAGGTTATATTATCATATTTGTTTAACAGCTGTCCTGAATTCTAGAAGACTAAGCAGACATATTGCACATTTATCAAGCGTTCTATCTATTCGTGATTTCAAGGATGGTGGGCAGAACAGAGTGGGCAACCCCTTGGCCCGTGACTATATGTTGAGAGCTGAGGATGGCACACTGTCAGCCAGTACTGGTGCCCATGCTGATCGAGCCTTGATGTTGGGTCGCATGTGTTCATATTGGAAAAATAATCAGAAACGCATAATGTAAGTAAGATTTTCTGAATTTTTTTTTTTTTTTACTTTTTACAAATTTCTTTCATAGAAAAAGGATAATTCATTATTCTAGTTAACATTACACAATACAGGCATCCTGTGGCTTCAGGTGATCAAACATTGAGATAGGTGTACTTCACACCATATGGCTAACGAATATGTCAGCTGGGAGGTGTTCATTTTTTTTTTTTTTTATGTACTATGGCATGTACAGATTGTTGTTATTCTTTCTTTTCTTGCTATTGCATTCTATGAAAAATATTAGATTGTCCGAGATGGACAGTTTAGTATAAAGCAATAATTTGCATCAGTGCTTAGGTTCTATTTAATCTCAAATGAGGAATATGGAGTTACAGATGAAAAACATGTATTCCCTGCCACTGGAAAGTAATATTCAGTTCTTGCTTTATGAGTAGTCTCACTCTTGTCAGTGCTATACTGATCTTTTTTTTTCTCTCTCTTTTTTTTTTTTTTTTTAACAGGGGTCAAATGTCAGTTTGGTTGAAGAAAACAGAGCTGGACAGGGTTATCACCAGGTGAAGAATTTTTTCGTATCATTGATTTGTCGATATTTATTATGCTTATCCTCTAGTCAAATAATTAAATGTTATATAATATGTCCAAGTTCTTTAGTTATATTCAGTCTTTATTGACAATTTAGAATAAGCAGCTTTAAAACAAAAAATGCCTCTATTATTCCTCAACAGTAAATTCTCCTAAGATTACATCATCTTTTGAATGTCTTAGATCAGTATTTTTTTCATGCAAGACTGACCTTACATGTGCCTTGTGCTGGTGGTATCCACAATAATTAAATTAAATTAGAGTGTTTTGTGTATATTGTGTTCCTTTATGTCTCATAGTACAACCATGAAATAACACTCCTTTTGGAAACATAAATTTGATCTTATTTTATATTGATAATGTTATCGTTATTTTTTCACATTCTTCCTCTATAATTGATTTGTTCTTGACTGCTTTGTTTATTGAGACAAACACACTTATGGCTCAAAGAATAATACTGTTTATAATTGTTGTTTTTTTTCGTATCAACATACAGAGACCCAGAGTATGAAGTGGATGGCCTTTATGGAGCAATTGTACCTCGCATCATCACTGCTGGGACCATCACACGTCGAGCTGTAGAGCCAACATGGCTGACAGCTAGTAATGCCTATGTTAGTATTATTATAATTATAGCATAACTTTTCTGATGTTGTTCACTGGAAAGTAAAAAATAACTTTTGAAAGGAAAGCAAATTCTTTTTTTTTTTTTTTTTTGTATTTGTTCACGTTCTGTCGCTGTTCCTGCATAATTTTCTGTATCTAGGAATAGTTTTCATTGTATACCCAAGGGTTTATAGTTTACATGTCAACTGTATATCAGAATAACTTGAACAAGTGTGTAACAGTCAGATTGACTTACTGAAATTGTTTATGTTGATTTTATGAACTCAGCATACCAAAAGAAAAAAAGAAGCCCAAGAGATCCAAGAAAAGTGATGTGACAGTCATTAGTACAATAGAATGCACTACAACAATATTGTAGTCATCTTTAGCCATTTTAACTCTTTGAAACTTATGTTTAATGGTATTCACTGACACTCACGTTTTACAGTTTTTATGGCACTCATTGACATACATGTGTGTATGTGTTTCTCAGCATTCATGGTATTCCCTGACATTTGTGTTTCTCAGTACTTATGGTATTTTCACTGACACTTATGTTTCTCAGCTTTTGCAGCATTAATTGTCTTTCATATGTCACAGTATTTATGGTATTTACTGAGATCCGAGCTTCTCAGTATTTATGGCATTCTCTGACATTCTTATTTCTCTCGGTATTTAAAGTATTTACTGACATTTATGTTTCTGAAAAAAAAAACATATCTCAGTTTTTACCTTGTAATTTTGAATTTTTTCATTTTCTTAGGATGTTTTTCAGTTGTTTGCCTTATGAAAGAACAGACAAAAATTATTTTTGAAAGAAAGTGCTAATTCTGTATAACATTAGTCAGATAATTTGTTGCATCACTGATGAAATGAATTTAACATCAAATTTCTCACATTTAAAGTAATTTGTTATCACAGGAAATGGGAGTGGGTATAGTGGACTTTGGTGAAAGAATTATTCTGTGACAATTCTTTTGTACTGAGATATTCACATTTAGAGACACCTTGTGTAGTCTTAGGGTCAGAAAAATCTAATTTTCTCAATGGTGTTCAATGACATCAGTGTCATTTCACCTGGTCACACAACATTTTGATGTCTGTTGAAGAAACAGGTGAAGTTCTTTAACAGTGCAACATACAATATAATAAATTCATTTTTTTTCTGTTTCTCTGTTGAAAAAGTGATTTTGGTATTTTCTGTATGTGCAGAAAGACAGAATTGGTAGTGAGCTGAAGGCGATGATCCAATCACCTCCAGGATACAAATTTGTTGGTGCTGATGTGGATTCCCAGGAACTGTGGATTGCAGCAGTGCTAGGCGATGCCTACTTCATGAAAGAACATGGTGAGAAATATTCATAAATCTTAGGCCCTGAATATTGCCCTTTTCTGAAAAGCAATTCTTTAACAGCGTGGACTGATTGTGCCCTTTTTATTTTATATAAAATCAAATAGTAGTGAACTAGGTTTTGTTTCCACTGTGTTCAGTTTATTAGCTGTCAGTGCTGTGAGAAATAATAATTGCCTTTCATCTTATAGTGAACTAAACAGTGGAGCTCTTTCTGTACTTCATTATAATATGCATTATGTTTTATGTAAAATTTTAGTCAGGAAGAAAGCATACTATAGGCTGGTGGATAACAACTTAGACACTATGCCAGAGATGTACATGAGAGAAAAATTAAACTTTCCAAACTTCCAAATTCATTTTTGAATCTTAATGTTGCCAAGTCATTGACATGAAAAACACTAAAATCATTAGAGCAATTTCTAAGATATTCTATCACTTTTTGTCATTTCTGAGTGTTTGTTTGTTTTTTGTTTATTTTGGGATTAATGGCACCACAGCATGATTACGGCTATATTGTGCCTAGTGTGGTGGATATATTAAGAGGTTAAAAGGCAGATCAGAGTGTATCTTTGTATATAATTGTGTTGCTGAATGGACTATGTGTATTGCAATAGCTTTGGATGTCACCAGAGGTCCATGAAATCCATTTTCAGTTGCCTTGGAAGGCCAGAGTTGATCAAATGCATTATGTTGATAGATAAAGTAGGGGTCTTCCACAATGAAGATGAGCACAATTGGCATTCCACAATGAAGATGAACACAATTTATAGTTTTCATCTTGAGATGGTTTTCATGGGCTTTTTTTACCTTTTCACAGCACTCTTGAAACATCTACCAAAATCATTGAATCAAAATATTCCAGACTTGATATTAAACTTAGTCCCAACATCCTAGATTTCAGTCTGTGATAACTCATCAGTAATTTATTACCCAACAAATTGTGCTCATGGAACAGGAACGAAGCCTTCTTATTGAACAAGTTTTTGTCTTTATAAATTTTGCTTGGACAGCTTTGTCTCCACCTATTCTTCATGTGATTTTTATATCTGCCACATACGTTGAAGGTCCGGCATGTGCATTACACACTGTGAGAACCACCGAAGAATGATTTTGTTCAGCTTATCTTTTATCTTATCTTCTGAAGGTTGTACAGCTCTTGGATGGATGACATTGCAAGGAAGCAAAGCCGACAAAACAGATCTACACAGTAAGACTGCACAAATTGTCAACATCAGCAGAGATCATGCCAAGGTTAGACTTAAGCCTCCAGAAAATGTGGTGCTTATTAATGATTCAAAATAGTATACAATATTGGCCGAGAAGATCAACATATTAAAAGTACAATGGAAATAGAATAAGACAAGATGAAATAAAAACTCATTTGTGCTCTCACAATGGATGAAATGTAATATACAAAAAAGACATTCACATGCACACACATACTGAACTTAATACTACAGGAAGCAGGACAACTGTTCCTCTCAAGACCAGGTTATTTAGTCAGAACAAAAGGGAGAAATCTGGATCAAACAGCTGATAAAATATTTTTGCATTTAGATGTCAGTATGGAGCAAAAGGGAAAAAAAAAGAATTTTTTAAAAAAATATTTATTTAATTTTATGCGGACTGTAAGTTCCAAATGACTTTTTTGTAACTCAAAAAGAAATAAAATTTCCTGATTTAGCTTTATTAAAATATGTACTTCATGAACAATCCCAAAACAAGCATGATATTGCTTGAAGAAAGAAATGTTTTTTTGTTTAGAAATATTTTGTCGTAAATTATTAGTATTTTTAATCTTATCTCTTTTTTTTTTCAAGAAGATGAGGAAAAAGTGAGATATATATTTAGATATTATTTTGGCCAGTGCATTTATTAGTTATTACTGATTTCTATGGTCGTTTTGTTTTGAACTTGATAAAATATACTACTGTATTTACAATCACATTTCCAATTGCAAGCAGCTGGATGCACTTCCAAGAACATTTTCAAAATACTTACTTTCACACCAATAAGCTTTACCTTTTGAATTATTGTGTTGTTTGTCCTTTTGACCAGGTCATGAATTATGGCCGTATTTATGGAGCTGGCTTGACATTTGCTGAGCGACTGTTAATGCAGTTTAACCCTCAGCTCACTGCTCAGGAAGCAAAGAGAAAGGCTACAGAGATGTACAAACAGACTAAAGGACAGAGGAAGTAAGGATTTATCAAGACTTTTAAACTAAGTTTATTCTCTATAGGTCAGTAGAGTAAAAAAATGTGGCTGTGGACAAATACATTGTCTTTTTGAATCATGAAATCGTACAATATCTTGTATATATCTTTCGTATTGTCATTGTTGTTTATAATACAGCACGGCATAGTTGTGTAGTCCATTACTAATACAGCTTGATTAATCACATGTGTATATGTTCAATTCATGTAAAAATGCATTCTTATAATGTTTCATGCACAGTTTGATCATTAAAGAAACGTGGCATTTATGCAGACTTGCTTGATCTTGATTAAAATAATTTGTAACTGTCTTTTGTTTTCAGTGCGCAGAAACAGTGGATAGGTGGCACGTAAGTTCATTATTTTGAATGATATACCAAATGTTCACAGCATGGAGTGTGATAAAAGAGGACAAAAGAGAGGCAAATGTCTCATAATATTATAGTATGAATATATTATAGTTTGACTATATTACAGATGTCAAATCCCCCAAACTTACAGCAGCAAATAAAGCTTTCAGTAAAAAAAAAAAAAAAAAGTTACTAAGAAACAAAGCGATAACTGAAGCAAATCACAGGTTCTGAAATTTACCCCAAATTATTATGGGCAGTTAAGGAATGTGAAGACTATGTTTTGATTTATTGGATGTGCATGAATTAATGGAATTTTTTTCTTTCAAGATCAAGTTATCATGCAAGTTTAGTTTCCATAGTCTGTCATTCATTGTTCCAGCGAGAGCTATATGTTCAATGCCCTGGAGTCAGTTGCCTGTTCAGAAACACCAGTCACACCTGTGCTAGGATGTCGCATCAGCAAAGCTTTGGAACCTCGCTATGTGCTAGATGATGTGAGTAACAGGCTGAACTGTATACAGTGGAAACCTGATATAACAGGATTGCTGGGACCAAAGAAAAGTCCTGTTATAAGCGGATCCTGTTATACTCGACATACAATGTATTAGAGGAATAAAACATTGCTAGCCTGTTGCCTGATTACAGGAGACATTTTTTTCCCCCATGAATAGTCTCCCTTCATTGACTTCTTTTACTTTCGTGTAACTTAGATTCAGTAAAAAGAAAAGTGATGACGAAAGCAATATACAATGTATTAAAACGATACTTTATATTATTACAAGCCATAGTATATGTAGTATATTCATGTACTAGTTCAAACTAGTACTAGCAATAGTCCAGAAGTCTTTCAGAGCAACTCTAACCACCTGGATATCTAACACACACGGCACTTCACCGGCCTCGCGTCCAACTCTCCCCCATCGCAGTCCCCAATACAGTGCCAAGAACCGAGACTGAAAGATAAAGGATATCATAATACCTCACCCACCTTTCCCCTTCTGGAGTCTTATTGTACCAGTTCTTTTGCGCTCAATCTCATGCGTGCATTGGCATGGGACTGGGATGAAAGGCAATGATCACTATGGTGATGTAGGGAAAAGGAAAGTTGTCGGGGTGAAGAAATATGCCAAGGGAATAATTTAATAAATCTTGCTAAATACAGCAGTTGAAACACATAGTAATATTAACACCGCAAAATGTGTAAAAAAGCGGCTGCACTTGTCAGTATCCATCACTGTCCAAGTGGTCAGTGTACGGCAAGATCCGTGTCCGTCTTACCAAACGTTAAGATCTACATGTGCGAGTCCTTTCTTTATCCACGTGGACCCATCACCTCTGCCTGTTTTGTTTACCATTTTATGAATTATGGGTGAGCATCCCTCTTTCTTCCCGATTCCTCAAGCTAGATGGCTGATCTCATTGCCCACTACCCACCCCCTCCCCACCTTATGGCCCACCCAGTGAACGAAGCAGATGAAATAATAGTGGTCTAGCGATCGTGTTTGTAGTGCACTTGACCCAGTTAAGCGCCTCGGGCAGGTGGGCTATATTGTGTGCGCTTAGCGTACAAATATCCTGTTATAAGAGATTCGACTGTCACAGACTACTGCTATATGAGATAATATTTTACTAATGCCAAAAGAAGGAGTGGACATGGGAATTGGCGATGGTCCTGTTATAAGTGGTCCTGTTATAAATGCTTCCGACTGTACAGGCAAAGAGTGCTAAAAGCACTTGAATATCACCTCTCCTAGCAATATCACGAGTTCGAATGCCAGGGATGGACACTGGATGACCGCTATGAATCTGCTGATCATGCAAATTATCAATCTAAGTGTTTCAAAATGACTTTCCTCGTCGTATAAATAGCGCAATTTTGCTTTCTTTCTGCTACCAATAGCTCAGTTGTGGACTATATGTCATAGTAAAGGTGAAAATACTCTTGGTTTACACTCATAAATGATATGAGGGATACACAAAGGCGTATTTTGAACAGGATGTCACTCTCCTATGACTAGAAACACTTTCCATACCGTACTTGTTCTCGGGAGCAGTCATTGGGGAAAAAAAAAAAAGCTAAATCTAGAGATACCCCCAAGAACCGGTATACCAGTGGTGAAAATTTATTGCACACTTTGTCGAATGGGTTAATACACATTCTCGCATTTGCTGACTTTCGACCTTTGACTAATTCATGTAGGCCTTTGCCCACTCTAGAAAACTAGAATATGTATTGTCTCAGGCAAATACAGATTTCCACTCCCCCCCCCCCCCCCCCGGCTAAACATGTTCTTTTTTCCGGACTGGTTGGCAGCTATGAGACAGGGAAATAAGTGGAGGCTTTCAACTAGTCTAAGACTGAAAAGAGTTGTTGTTGTAGATCTACGATTGAAATCAAGTTAATGATCACTTTCGCTCTTAGATATCTTGGCCTAAACATTGTGTCTTGGAAGGAATACTCACAAGAAGATAAGTGCCCAGTGACTCAGTGGTAATAGGCAGGCTATCACTAGATCTAGGCCTGGGTGATTCTTGTATGAATCACATAATTCAGTTCACAAGACTACTTAAGATGATCTAGGCCAGAGACGAAAGTTTAGTCTATCTTGCATGGAATTTAGATCTAGACCAAGAATCTAGGCTAGATCTAGATCTGTGGATCTAGGTTTTCAACCTAGTCTGTTGGTAAAAATAAAATAGCTAAATCTATTGGCACAAGTTGCTAAGAATTACACTGACAAAGAACTAAAGAAGTTAAACTGAACAGCTGAGCACATTCTCTTGCCCACAATCATAGATCTAAAGCCCAATCGGGGATTCAAAAGCTGAATGCCAGGTAGATCCTGCAGAATAATCTCCGCCAAACCACTGTTGGCTAGCTTTTCTCTCTTTATTTCTATGTCGCGCTATGGGTGGCATGTAAAACTATAACTTACCTGGCAAACTGCAACAAACAGGCGCTTTTGTTTATGTGCCTGTTTGGATTAGGCCTATACTATACATCTTCACAAGTTTTTTTTTTCATTTTTCACAAAAAAGCAGCCTTTAAAAAAAAAAAAAAAAAATGTGCAAATAAGGATTTTGGCCCTTAAAAACGGATTATCCGACTCAGATGCTCAAATACGGAACAATTCCATATTATACAGAACACTTGGCAACTATGCAACTGATGGATAATTAAACATCCTCGCAGAGTATTATAGTACAGGTTAGACATGGTCAAACACACGCACGTATGGGACTATTATGATACTCTATGTGTAGACAACCCTAGACGTTGGGCCTGTGTTACAATTACTGCATGGTGGTATAGCTATAGTCAGTATTTACATCATGCTCGCTCCTTCGCCTGCGCTTGACTAGCTTTATCTTATAGACTAAATCTACATGATGGCTTCTCCTAACCCACTGAAAAGAAAGAAGATGGCCCTTTCCATTGAGTCAAAAAATAAAATGCTGCAGGAAATAGGTCTGATGTCCAAGGCCATGGCTGAAAAGTATGGCATTCCTCCAAAGCCTCCCCATCTTTTTTTCTTTGCCCCATAGGTCATTTGTAAGTTGTTTCCCTTGTTAAAAATCAAACATTAGGATGGACCTTGCAAATTCAACTGAAGTGGACTCAACTGTATATGCACTGTTTGGCAATAAATAAGCCCCCCCCCCCCCTCCTCTTCATTTCATCAGATTTCTCAGGCCAATAAAATGCTCATCTAACTGGTTCATACTTTTCCCGGACTTCTATACTTTTGAACAAACTCTGAGGTTTGGTAATGAAAGCTATAAAATGGCTTACATCTCATGCACAAAACATGCAAATCCCAAATGCTCATTCAACTGCCTTTACAACAATATTCTATGTAGTGTACAATGATATTGGGACACCCATCCAGTTGTGAAAAGAAAAATTCAGTCAACACAAGCACATTTACGTAACCCAGGCTTCCCAGGACATCAGTGAAAAAAAATTCCAGACCTTTTCCAGACCTTTCCCAACAAATTCCAGACCCTATATTTTAC
>JBCAUA010129223.1:0-22927 GCA_038406235.1 Peronia verruculata
GACGTGAGGTAGTTTTTTTCACACTGACGCAGACGCCAAACTACAGAGCCACTGCGCTCCCCTCCCCCCCCCCCCCCCAGAACATACATAACATACATATACATATTTCGAAATATATTAGCCTTTACTTGAGAAGGTTAGATGTCGGGCTTTCCGATCCAAGAAGCCAAGCGGCCTTTGTCTGACTGCAAAAAGCAAACAGATCTACATCTTTTCTATCCCTTTGGGGGATGCAAACCCGTGACATTTTCGTTGAGAGGTCGGCGTCTCACTGTTCACTGTGTTCAGCCACGGCGCCCTCAGCTAAACGCTGGTAATTACAAATGAATATATATGTTCCGGTACTAAGATAATTTATAATACGTGATAGACTCAACTGTGTTTTAAAGCAATGCATAATGTACATGGTAAATTTAAAACAGTATAATAATAATAATAATGTTAATAATATCTACTATTAATAAAGTAAACTAAAGTAAGTAAAAGTACATCCCTTGACCTCCAAGAGGGGAAATTGGCTTGGCCATTTCAGACCGCATCGTCGCAATGTGTGTTGAGTATGTTTCCTAAGGTTGTAATAATATTATAGTAATATATAAGCTTATTACGGAGTGTCTATCTGGGCCTACCACAAAGTAAAGGCGAAACAATTTTGTGTTGGCTCGCACATGACAGCGTCTGTTCGCAGTGGGGGGAGGGTTTGGGTAGCCTCCCCTCCCGACACGTTACATAACTAACCGGATAAAATAACTTTCTTACGCACGGACAGAGCATCAATAGACCCAAATAGACTCCAGGGTCTAGCTGGGCCAGCTGGCCCAAATAGACGGCGCATATATATTATTGTACCGGTAGAACAAGATCTTAAGGTTGAAAGACAAAGTCCTGGTACTCGGACCGACCGAGCAACCAGCAAGGTGGTCCGAGACAGGCATTTAACAACGGCAAGATCTTAATAGCCAAACAATACCACAGATGTTAAAATAACAAGAGATGGAGAGTCTCAGATTCAAATAATACAGTCGTGATTGTCATGTACAGCGTCAGATGTTTCTTTTTTCTGTAATAATAGCTTTTTGATAATACATGTATCATATGTATAAATCCAACAGAGTGTAGCCTTGGCAAGAATGTCATGATGGGTGAAAAAGACAGAATTTCGCTAGTATTAAATTACACGTAATGTTATGCAGCAAACACGCCTCAGTGTACTTAATGCATAGGATATAAACATAATAATAATATTATGGTCAAAGTACACGTGACATAGTACTTCTATAGACATAGCCTATCTTTGTGAATGGTTCAAGAAATAGTCATTATAAACAGAGAAACAGATACAAACACATACAAATCGCTGACTAGCTAGATGGATGGATGGATGGATGGATGGATGGATGGATGGATGGATGGATGGATGGATGGATGGATGGATGGCTGGGTTCTTGGATGGATGGATGGATAGATTCTTGGATTGATGGATGGACGGACGGATGGACTGATAGATGGATGGATGGATGGATGGATCGATGGATAGATGGATGGATGGATGGATGGATGGATAGATGGATGGATGGATGGATGTCTATGGCATATGGATGGACGGATGAATGGATGAATGGATGAATGGATGGATGGATGGATGGATGGATGAGCAAACAGATAGATATATCATATTGTCACGGAGATATGTCAGTGGTCCTCTTCACCTTCAATGGACGAACATCATCATATTACAGTACTCTGCTGCGCGTATTATACAAGCTTTTCAGTCCTAAGAAAGCAGGATTATCTCGGCATTAAGTGGCTGCCTGTTTTTGTGTGTGTGTATGTGTGTGTGTGTGAGAGAGAGAGAGAGATAAAGAGAGAATTTTTCTGCGTACAAATTTGGAATTTGGAAATTTTGCCCGAACAGCGGCACTCCATCGATCATTCAGTACCAAGGGTTCTTTAACATTTGTAACGTCCACATAGGGTGTGTAAGAGAGGGGAGCACAAAGCTCTTAACAATCAAGGACATGTAACATATTGTGTAATTATACATACCGTTTCGCCTTCCAAGCGCTCCACGGGATTTTCAAAACCGAAGTGTTTTATACTCAAAGACATAGAAAATGAACAGTAGTGGTACAAACAAAGGTTCTGACATGTATACTTAATCCCAATATTGTACCAGTAAACAAACAAAATGATACATAATATTAATAATCATCGGCTAACAATTTAACATATGCAACCATACACACAACTGAGCTATAAACATGACTGACGATCAATTATGATTAAAAATGTCTGCACAAACCTCATTCACAATTCATAATATACTTACTTTGTTTACTCATCGATTTGCATTATGTTGGCCAAGAGATATTTAGATCTATACGTCATGAACAGCCCTATAGAGTAGGAAATATAATCTATAATTAACACAGTGAAATTTGACACCAGGTTATTTCTGAAACTTAACCTACGGTGATTCCTGAAAATTATAAACTGTACGGATCAATTCCCTCGCCATTTCACCGTTCACATGTGGCAAATCTCGATATCTCGCGGATTTTTCTTTTTTTTTTTTCTGAATACTGACCCTATAATATGTATGTTTATTGTAAATTTATATAGCGTGATGCTTCATTATATCGCAGGTTTCTGCATCTTGATATAATGAAACTATGTTTGTGGTAAGAAGCATGTTTATTTTATAATACGTGAAAGAGCGTAGGAGCAGTTTCAGAGTGTAGAATGGAAAGGGCTTATAAGAAAATGGGTAAAGTTGACAGGAACGTAGAAAGGGTTTATAAAAGATTAAACTATCGTACAAGAAAATAATAGGCCTATAACAAAATAGATGATTTTTATTTAACGTAAGGGGTGTTCTGGGGGACGCAGTGGCTCAATAGGTATGGCGTCTGCTCATGGAGAAAACAGGCCGGGATCGAAACGCCGGTTCTGCATCGGGGGATGACAGAACATGAAGATCAAAAACTGGCATTTTTTTTCAGTGACTCAACGGTCACCTGGCTTCCTGTGGGTGGGGAGGCCCGACGTCTAGCCTTCTTGGATAAGGGCGAATATATTTGGAAGGTCCCGTGTGTACGTTATGCACGTTAAAGAACTCTTGACAGTTGAAAATCGATGGAAGAGTAGGCCTGAGTGCCGCTGTGGGGGCAAAATTTCCAAATTCCAAATTTCTCAGCAAAAATTGGCAACTTCTAAAAGACGACATAATCCTATCTCTAAGGATTGAACGGCTTCAGAAAAAACAAGGATGTCCTGGGGCGTACCTCCGGGATCCCTGGAGCGATCACTTTTCGGTATACATGTGTGGAAATCTTTTTTTTTTTTTTAAAGGGAACTCTAATTCGAGAATTTTGACACCATATAAAGTCCCACCACAGGGAAGACAAGTCGTTTCTGTTTCTTTTCTTCATTTTTAAAAAAAAATGTGGTGGAAAAAAAAGGGGGGGGGCACAGACACAGTAATGGAGTGCTGAGCATTAACTAAGCAGATGTGGATCTTTTTTATTATAATATAGGTAGTGTTAGATTTGCTACAAATATATAATTTAATTTGATAATGCAGATTAAGATTAATGAAATAATGCAACAATTACACGAAAACAAACAAACAAACAACAAACAAACAAACAAACAAACAAGAACAACAACAACAAACACATACCAATAATGTGCACTTAAATCTCCAAATGACGATAGAGACTTAGAATGGAAATGGGAAATCAACTAAATAAAATAGAATATGACTGGCAGAAATCTTTTGACTCTTCCTCTCGCCTCAGAGAATGTGTTTCAAAAGATATTAATATGCCTTTAATAAAATAGTTTCTATCGTATCTTTGTTACTAGCTAATGGAGAAATAAGAAGAGGCGAAAGTTGCTCACTCCCCTTCCCCTCCCTCCCCCCCCCCGCGCTTTTTTTTTTCCGGGCGTTTTTTAACTACACTTTTACAGTAACGATAAAGCTTTGCTTGGTATATTATTAATATTATACATGGAGCCTACACACTGTACCGACGTGTGTAGGTCTATTGTGTGTGTTCTTGACATTTAATCCAGTGAGAAGGTTGACGCGCCCCTGAGTTCAATTTTTCTTGTCTTCGTCGTCAGCAGAACCGCGTCAGCTTGTCTGAATGGAATAGGATCTATATAGGCCTTATACTCAGCTGGGTTCAGATATGCAGTTGAATTTGTTTGGAGGTGTGTGCTGTGTGTGGTCAGGCCCACGCAAAAGCCAGTGGTCATGTTATTGCATGGCATGTGGAAACGATAAATTTCAACTTATACGCCCACCAGATTCTCAGTTTCCAATGCCGTAGACTACACTGTAGAGGTGTGCAATTTTTGTTGTTGTTTTTGTTGTTGCTTTTTAAAATCTTATCAACTAATATGACGGCTTACATGAAAATGATAATAGAGATGGTTGGAAGCCATTCTTTGCTGTAGGATCCCAGACACAAATATTACAAAAACACTAGAGATCAAAGAAGAAAATTAAACAATACATTTATTTATTTTTTGACCATGGTTGTGGACAGCTGAGATAACCACCACTACAGGAGGTTGAAAAGCTTATAAAAACCATAAGAAAATCAAAGATCAACGCTTGAGAAGACATCGATGCGAGTAGTTTTCTTCCTGCAACAATCCTAGTTGAAGATAGGGCAGAATAAGATCTTTGAGTTAATCATTCGCGTTGCACGGCATTCTCATGTAACTAAAAACAAGAACTAGAACCGGAGCAAGAGCAAGAAGAAGAAGAAGAAGAAGACGAAGAAGAGGAAGAAGAGGAAGAAGAAGAAGAACACAACAACTATAACAACAACAACAACAACAACAACAACAACAACAACAACATCAACAAAGGCCACATCCCCATTGATAACCACGAGAGAGCAGAATGTTCTTTCATAATAATTCTCGTCTCTCTCTTCGAAGTGAAACATGTTCTCTGCACCATACAAGCGTTTCCTTCTTTGTCTCCGCTTTTTACCACAAAGTAAAGGTAACAATTCCTCATAACAGCTGTTTATCAACAACCAACGGTTTAAAATAACCATCGACTCGCAATATTTTGTAGTACATCGATGGAAATGACATAATATGCCCATATGGACGATTACTGTGAGAAATATTAATCATGAAATTTGGATTCCTATGCTAGTCCAACGTTCTTTGATAAAACACTGTTTCCAGGAAATCGCCAAATTTTGTCTTTGTTTTGTGATCTCTCCTTTCAGGCACAACAAAAGAAAAAAAAGGGTAAGGGGGGGGGGAGCACTTCGTAGAGGATGAAATGAAACAACAGAGTGTTTTCAATATTGTGGAGTTTGTATTTGACTTCGTAAGGAAATAATTAAACTGTAATGAAAAAGTCATTTTGTCGAAGTACGTTGAATGTGCAGTTTTTATACCGGAAGTGGCCTCTTGGCTTTCTGAAAGTCTAGTCTGGCTGAGGATTATGCACTCATAATAGATGGCGTTGAATGGCCCAGATATAGATCTAGCTTCATGGATATATGGAATATTGATCTGGGTCATGGAACTTTAAAATTTATCGATTAATTCGAACCTCTGGACTACAGTGTTAATCTTCAGTTAGGATTGTTGTTGGGGGAAAAGAAACTAGGGTGAGTCATGGGTCTGTTGCACAGAACTAGACTAGAGTCTAGATCTAGAACTGAAAATTAGGATTAGGATATCGGTCAGACATTCAAAGATCTTTGTTTACATCTTTTGTCGAACTTCACAAAATGTGCAACAAGCTAGGCCGGAATCAGCAACAACTAGAGATCTAGCCGATATTCATATGTTGTCAGATCTTCTGCTAAAACTGAAACCACTGAATTTGCCCATCCAGTCGCCAGTAAAATTCAACTCGAGCTTCTCCGACTCACTAAGACAGTTCACCATCCCAATCCCAATCCCAATTTTTTTTTTTTTTTTTAAACTGGGTTGAGTCTGAATGTATGTTGTAGATTGGGAGGGCTCTGTTTTGGTATCACTATGAATTTTTATTTTAGAACAATCCCCAGTTGCAGCTTTCTTCAACCAAGATCACATTGTCTGTGATATGGAAAGATTTATTTTCTGTACCCTGAATTTGAAAGGAAAAAGACTGCCCTTATTTGCAGTAGCACTGCAAATAAGGAGTAGCTTCCAATCACCTATTTGCAGTAATAGGCAATTTGCACAATGATTGTTATTATCATTGTTAGCAATGTGAACTACTAAAAAAAGCCTTTTATTGCAGTCATCTGTTAATATCCCTGTTTTGACATGCCTTGAATTATTGCAATAAGGTATCTGATCATAGGACTGATCCATAGGATTAAGATCAAACTCCTATCTAGATCTAGATCCCTCCATTCCATGTTTCCTTCGACTACTTCCTCAGAGAGAACAAAAAGAAAAAAAAAAATTCTTTCCAAAATGCATGAACACATAGATCTAGATCTAGATCTACATAATACAAGAAATAGAAAAGAAATTAGGCCTACAAAAAAAAAAAAAATGCGTTGGAGAGTGGCCTTCTGTTCTTGCTTGATGATATAGATTTAGGTCTATATATCTTCATTATATTATATACATGTCCTTCAACCAACCCCTAAAAAAACATATGTGTGTAAAAATAATATCAAATACATAGAGTCTAGATGTAAGAAATGTTTTTAAAAAAAAGAAAAAAATTAGGGAGCTTCAGAGATACGCATCTCCACAAGATCACTATGACAAGTCACTTGACTAATTTACCACAAACGCCAGTAATCACCATTGACAATTTGATATTATATTTATGTTACTAAAGTCTCTGATGACACAGCTTGTCAGTAACCTTGTTTTCTGTTTCGTTTATTTCTCCACATCAGTGATCCACGCTTAAGTCGAATGTGCATCAATGCAGGGTTATTGTTATGAAGTTTACAGGGTAGTGCGTCAGAATGCCTTTGGATAAGGGTGTAAGTCAGTGCAAAAAATAAAATTGGGGATTTTGGTCCCAGTTGGGGATCATAGTCACTCCATTTGAGTAATTATTTTTTGTTTATAATTATTAAAATTTATTGAATTTCAGGGATTATGTAAATCCAGCACTTTTGCCAGGCCCTTCTGCAAAGTTATAGAAAATTCAACAGTATTGCAAATAGGGTGGCTTTCCCTTGCTTAGTACCATACTGCAAATTTATGGGATCTCCACTGTGTATTTCCTGGTTCAGTACTACTGTAGATGGGCATGCCAAAAGAAAAATACTTTGACTAACTCTATCCCCTATGTCAAACCTAAACAAAGTGTTGAATTGTTTCACAAGAAGCTGTTGGAAAGGAGTGGATCCTTGCTTTTCCTAGTTTTGAGTGGTAAAATTTATGTGAATGTGATATTGAGGTAAAAAGATAATTGTTGAGATCTGGATCCCAAATGGTTAAATTCTGCTTTTGTCAGAAATTCATGATTTTTTAATGGAATGGCTGAAAAAAATCTACTAGGCACTGATATCCCCTGTTGGGTATTTTGATTAGTTTCAGGCTTAGAATACCCTATCACAGTAAACTTCCTTTTATGAATATGTTTTCCGGTCCTGAAAATGAGTTCCTGTACATATGACAGGAAACTCCATAGGACCGAAAAGTGATCATTGACATAGAGATTATATTATTAAAAGTAAAAGAAAAAATATCTCAGTTGATATCAGTCTGAACAGATGAATCATTGGAGCATTGGGTATGACTTGGAATCACACCAAGTAGGTTACTTGGTTTAACATAATGTTAAATCTTTCCCCAAGTATCCTGATTGTGGATGACTGAATGATCAAAGAGTCTAACAGACCAGAAAACATTCAAGAGCATTTTGGTTCATGTTTCTTTTTAAATTGTAATTTATTTTCTGTGTCCTGGGTGTGTTTTTTAACTGATGTTTTTCATTTACTTTTATCTAGTTTTTTTTTTTAAAAGCATGGCTTATTTTTTTTTTTTTTTTGAGCAGGAAGAAGAGAATATGAGACTGAATTAAATTTATAATTAAGTTCTACAGCTTTTGGCAGTAATGTACTGCAATGGAGGCTATCACAGAATTACAAGTTTGGTTGGCCAGACGTCAGACATGTTTCTATGTGTATAGCAACATAACTGAACATTTTTTTCACCCAAATGAGGCATAAACTGATTTAGTCTTCTACTTTGACATTTCTGGTATTTTTTCTGCTCGAGGATTCCAGCCTAGCCTTGACATTGATTTACTGCTGTCCCGTACTGGGATTACAGAGCAGCTACTTTAGAAGTTTAAATGTTTGCCAGAAAGCCCTTATATAAAAATATTTTGCACATTTGAGAATTTATTGCAAGTAGTACACTTCTTCACATTCACATGCTCTTCACTGGCACCTTGTTGCCCATTTTGGTGATCAGGATCTAGTTCAAAATTTCTATCCACAGAGAAGCTCAGCCACATGTTAGCCGAAATTGCATTGTGACCAAATCAAGATTGTTTTTTTAAGCCTTTCAGCCCTGGCTAAACATAACTATCCCAGATATTTTTTCTTATCACATCAGCTTGCGGTTATGGAATTTGCGGCAATCATATTCAGTTCTGTCTAGGTCTACATGTCCCTAGGGGGCAACTTCAAAATTAGTTTCGAAGCCAAAGGTTACAAAGTTAGGGCTCAATACCTTTATTGTATTCTTTTAATGTTTTGTATTAGAGTACATGGATATCAAAGCAAGACAACTGAAATGATAAGTAAAATAATTTTTGACCGAAGAAATGCAGCTTGTCTTTTGAAGTGACCTGTATCAAAAGTTAATTCTAAAGTCTGTTGTCATACCATGTTTGACTTCTAAGTTAAATTACGCTCATAAATTGCTCAATAACAACCCATGATGTCTGACTTGTTTAAAACGCAGTGTGTTCCACATTGTAGAATAAAGCCCAGGAAGCTCTACCAAACGACAACTCACATTTTATTAAACAAATGGAGCGTTGATCACCATCTTATGGTTACAAGGAGATTTCAAAATGACTGGTTGGTGTGTCTTGCAGTGGCTGCATGGCTCATGCGAGTGAGAATCCAGATGCCCTTTCGGAAACTTGTCTACACCATTTGTCTATTTATTCCCGAGTTTTCCTTTCCCTTTAATCTTTGTGTCATGAAGTCAGTTGGCATTTTCTTGGAGCACTGGTTTTGTATGGTGAGGCTCCTATAAGTAGCATTGCAAAGAGAGTATAGAATATGACAGGCAGTACTGGTTGTTATGGTCTGGATTATTGTGGGAGCATGACCGACATTTTTCATCATCACTTTACCCTGTTTGGAGAAATGCAAAATGGCAATTTTTATGGGATACTAGGAAGTTAATTCACGATTCTCTGTGGTTGCATAATCTTTACGACAGGCTGACTCCTTATTGATGCACATGGTGTCCAAACCAGTTCACACTGCATGGTCAAATTAAATCCTGGATGAGTAATACCTAAAGTGTTTTCAAGCTGACAGTTCTGGTTAATTATAGGCAGTGTTTGAGGAGATAGATCAAGGATCTTTTAATGTTGCTCAGTCACGAATCCTTTAGTCATGAATATTACCTTAGTGAACTCATCTGTGATTAGAAGAAAGTTAGTTTAAAGTTTGTGATTTCTTTATCAGCAGGGATGTTGTCAAAATGAGTTCTCATTCAGTGATGTTTATCTTTAAGATTTTAAAGCATATAAAGGTAAAGAGTTTTATTATGTCATGTTCTGTGTTGACGAAAAGATAGACGTGTCAAGATGTATATTTTATTGCATTGGTTTCATAACTATACAACTATATATGTTGAAAAATGACAAAATTTGATACATTCAGATGTTCTCATGTTGAGTTTCTATTTTGTCATTATTGTGTGAGCTGTTCTGAAAAATGTGAGTAGTGTTCTTGTATGTAATATATATTCATACGTGTTTACAGATGTAACGGATGAAACCTATTTTAGGAAATTGATGCAGCAGTAGTGATGAAAAACAAGGAAAATCTCTCCACACATTGACATCTTTCAATTCCAATTATTTTGGTTCTGAATCCTGGACAACCAGAGGATTAATTTTTAAAGAAACTTATAACATTCATCAAGAGTTGCTCAAGGAAGATCCTCAGTACTGAAAAAATAAACAATAGTGAGTTATGGGATGGGGCTAGTTGGGATTATTAAAAATGTATTTATAAAAGAAGAAGTAGTCAGAGGAGTTGATACTGGATAGGACTTCAGCAATGGCATCTGACAGGCATTGAGAGGGAATTTGTAAAGAAATAGGGCAGAGGGTCGAGTATTGGTTTCCTGGAAGAGATAATGGTATCTGTAGTAGTATGATCCAAAGCAGTTTTAAAAAGTTTGTCACAGAATGGAATAATAGAATTGTTTTTCATTTCTTTTGTTTGTGTGTTTATATGAGTTTCATATTCAGTGTGTGGAATAGCTATATTAAAGTATCTTCATTTCTAGAGATATAGGTAAAATTACTTTTCAGTCTATGAGAAAAGATTAAAAAGTATTCTTTTATGAATTAACTTTTTCAGTGCCAGCAGTTGTTCCATTGAAATTATAATGGTGTGCCCTGGATTGACCATTGCTTGTGGCCCATATTTATTCACTCCACACAGAGTGAACACACTGAAATGCATACGCTGTATCGAGCAAAAGGACATGCCTGCACCATCCACAACTTAGCACTGTGTTTGCTGTATATTTGTTTGCAAATATTTTGAGGCTTTCCGTCTTCTTTTAAATTTCATCAGTTGAGCTGTTACACATCTTGGAAATCAAGTCCAGCATTCAGGTTTTCAACTGTTGTTGTAGTAAAGCCCATGCTTATGATTCCATAATTCAGGGAATTTTTCCCTGTCGATGTTTGATAAACATTTTTCTCTTTCCCATTCCATTTTCAACAAGTGGTTCTTTGAGCCCTTGAGCACCAACAACGCAAATAGGCACAAGACACACCCACTTTTCCGCCATGTTCAGACATGTTCAGTCTATGTGACCTATGTGATGAACAATAGAAACAACTAAAACAAAAATGTCCACGACTGAGCATTTTGTATATTGTGTGTGAAGCTTGTGCGCCATGTTTGCCCGAAAGTGCTCAAGTATACACCCACCATAATAGTTTTTTAATATGAAATTTTTATATCCGCCTTACTGCTGTTTGGTCTGTGAAAACTCAGAAAACGCAAAATGTCGTTGAACCATTGATATGGACATGGATGTCTGGTTTTACTATAGTTAGTTGGAATCATTGTCTCATAAAGTAAACAAGAGGATAGGCTCATGGGGATTCTGCCATTGGAAAAGTTAAAGATTGGAAATGAAGTTGGTTCATGGCAGACAGGACACTTACAAGCCCAGGACTTGATGTCATACTGACTGTTTTTGTAGTTGCAGTGGGCCAGGCTTATTATTGTGTGCTCTGTGTTTCTATTTGGTTTGTAACTGCTCAGTTTCATGGTCCATTTGTCTGTGCATGTGTGTTTTCCCATGATAAAGTCAACAAATAGTGGTGTTCTTGCACTGGTTAAGTATGTGCTTGACACATCCTTGAGATGTAGATGTCTGACCCAGACAACTCACTTCATAATGCTCATATTACGCAATGTGGCTGGCCACTTTATCACGAAATAAAAATATAATATATATGTATGTTATCACAGTAGTGTCTGCTTATGTTATCAATCTAGTGTCTGCTCCTGTTGGGTGCATACTATGTCTGGACCTTAGAAGAATGAAATATAGAAGTATTGTGCTTTCCTTAAAGAGTGGAAATATTCCTGAATAAAAAAGATATAAATCTAGAGCATGGGTTCATGAAGTATGTGAAAACTGATATTGAAACGTTTCAGCATGAGGAAGGTAAAGTTACTTGTGCATATTTTTTTTCCTTCTTGTTATTATTTTCTTTCCATGTCAAAAATCTTGCTACTGTAATCAGTTATAATCCTTTTTTTTAAAGGTGTGCATTTTGAGCTCATTTTGTAAGCGGTGAATTAATATTTTTTTACAGCTTTTCCATACCAAACCTACTACAATGACATCAGTGACCAAGGAAGAAAATGGAGGCTCAGAATGGCTGGTCAATCTACTCAATGAAATCCAGCTTGGTCAGTTTTACATCAAGCTGAGAGATGACCTACAAGTTACCAGGTAAACTGGTTTGCACATTATCAATTTCATTGTCACATGAGGTATTTGAGGGTGGTTACATGATGTTAGTTTGCCAATACACTGATTTGTGTAACTATGCTTTTGATGTGGCAGGCAGCTCTTGACACCATTTAAGCAAAACGGTATGAGAAGATTAATCCCTCGGTCACACTTGTGACCAAATCTCCATCCCTCATTCGAAAAAGCATTTCAAACAAAAACACCACTTCACGCCACTGTATCTTTCACCAGCACTCTTATTTGACAAGTTATTTTCTTGTCTGTTTTCATGTGTACCAGAGGACAAAATCTCTGTTTTAATCATGGTACAACTGTATCATCAGTAGTGGAGCTGCATCAACTTTTTTAATTGATTGCATTAAAAATTACATGTATTAATTTCATTAAAAAAAAAAAAAATTGGCTTATGGTCTTTGTATGTCTTTCAGCCAGTTGTGTTGATAAAACAAAAAAGAAGGGGATATGGGAAAACAGTTTGAATAATGATACATTCCTAATACATCTTTGGTTTTAGATTCAATTATCGTGATTTTACTCATGATATCATCCCATGACCATTATTTAATTCATGCGCTTTGCTTTTACTTCTGTAGCTTTGATCATCATGATTCTCATCACAATATTGTAATTTTATAAAATGATTCTCATCACAAATTCACTATAGCCTATATGTTTGTTAGTTATTACTAAACTCCTTATGTACATTATGGACATGGAAAAACACAATACTGGAGGTATGGGCTTTTCATTTCCCACTCTCTCTTTTTTATAGAATATTAATTGTTGTTGTTTTGTTTGCGTGAGTGATGGTTAACACAGATTCCTTTTAAAGTCTTCCATCATTCTTGTTTGCAGGCTGGTTCATTTTGACTATGTCAAAACAGAAGACCTAGAGAAAATTGGCATGGGAAAGCCAGCCATTAGACGCTTGATGGATGCCGTGAAGAAACACAAATCCATACGGAAGAAAGGCATTCTGGACAAGGTGTGTGTGGGATGAGTTCCTTTCATTTTAGATGGTTAAGAATCTTTTACTATGTGAATGTTGGAGAAAGAGAGATGAATCATAAATGAAATCTCTCATTGAGTCTGGTTGTTTTGATGCAGTTTGAGAGTATTGCTGGTATATTTTTTTTTTTCAGTGAAATGCTTTAAACCTGCTTTAGAGATTTCTTCTTATGTAGAGAAATCAGTGATCTGATCTGGTGCATATCTTATTAACTTATAGAACAGTTTGTTTGTTCTTGTAGCATTTGTCTTGATGTGAACTGACCTGAGGTTACCAGGTTAATGTAATTACCATTTTTTTTTCATTTGTGGACAGATCCTCCCCAGCTCTAAAGGTGGTGGTGATAAATCTCCACAGCACCGTGGCGGCACTGCTCAGAGTCCATCCAGCCCAGAGCATGGAGAGATGGCACTGACTTGCCTGATTGACAAGAAAAATGTCTATGCGTTTGAGAAACTTGGAAATGGCTCGTTTGGTGTCGTTCGTAGAGGGGAATGGGTAACCCCATCTGGCAAGAAGGTAATCCATATACTTGATATGAGTAGACTATGGTTTATTTTGAGGCTAGTAAACAACAGAATTATCTAGATATCATATGACTCTTTAGTCTGAGGATCCAGATAACAGTAACACAATGAAATTATAAAAAATCATGTGAATCTTAGATCTGAGAATCCAGTTGACATTAAATAATGAAATTACTAGATGCCATTTGAATATTAAGTTTAAGGATCCAGTTAACAAAAAACAGTGAAATTATTATGTGTCATTGAAATCTGAAGATCCATTCAACAAGCAAACATGATAAAACTACGTACCAGATTACATCGAATTACGCTGGAATCAGATTTTATACATTTTTCTTTTCTGAGCATTTGTACTGAACCATGGCTGGCAGATAGTAATTGTTCAAATATTGAGAGTCAAAGAAAGAAAAATGAAAATGTGTTGTCAGTTTGTAGCTTAGGACAGAGTTTATAAAGGACTCAAACCTTTTGATGATATGCTGGCATTTCCTCAAATTATCAAAATAACTTATTAAGATCATAGAACTACAGTTATGTCAATACATAATAATATGAGGAGAAGTTGTAACTAATTTGCAGCCAGTTTGTGTCTGTTGATTTTTATCTTCCTTTATTATTATTATTATTATTTTTCAACCAGAAACAAGTGGCTGTGAAGATATTGCGGAGAGATGCTCTCTCTCAGCCAGGGGCTTTTGAAGATTTTGTGAAAGAAGTGAATGCGATGCACACCCTAAAACACGCAAACCTCATCCATCTGTATGGGGTTGTGCTTTCCACCCCTCTGATGATGGTGAGTCTAGCACACATAGAATTTCATAGCATACTACTAGTACATGAAGTTGTGAATCATTCAGCAGATCACATCAAAAGCATTATTTGTGTGACTTGAATCTTAAATTGCAGTGTTTTGGAAAACATGTCCCCCTTTTTTTAAAAAATAAAATTAAACAAAAAAGAAAAGATATTTACAACAATGAAACTATAGAAAAGTTCAGCCTGAAAGAATTTGTAAATGATTTCATTTCTCAGGATTTTAGTTCTGACATCTTTGGAAGTCAGAAGACTGCAATTGAGAATGTCCTTTAACTCGTGAAGTGTCAGCAAAAACTGCCAGAAAGTTATGGTTTGCTGTGATGACATAATCGTCATATTTAACCCTTGGAACCCTGGTCGCCAGTGCCTGAAAAACCCTGTACCTGGCCTTCTGGGCCAAGAACGCACATTTCTCGTTTCATGTTTAACATCTTTTGTAAAAAAAACAGACCTTAAATGTGATCGTGGGCGCAGACATTTGTAATCACCATAGTCCTAAATGTCCTTGCCCCAGTGTGGCCTATTAGATCTTTTTTTTAATTGTAGTGGATGCACAGGACTGGAGTAAGTGTGTCAGCTTGGTCTACTGGGCTGTGGGGAATTTGACATTGGAAAATCTTTTGTACACGGGGCTGTAGGTTTCAGCACGTTAAGGAATGTCATTTTATACTTTGCTTTTTAATTATAACAATTATATTGCATATTACTACATGCATCATATACAGGAATACTGAAAGCTTTACAGCTGGGACAAGAAAACAATGTCTGATAGGATACATGCAGATTTTGAAATCATGGGTTATTGATTTGAAGAATTAATAATGAATTGTTTTGCTCTGAAATGGTCTTTGATATTTGGTGTAGAATCATGGTCAGGAAGTTGTAATGTAATATGAGTAGCAAGTTACAACACCAAAGCACTGCATGCTGTTTGAAAGGGAATTCCAATGAGAAAGTTGAACTAGTTTTTGATCAGATGAACCTTTGACATTTTTAAGGTTAAACTACATGTTGCCTGTGTGAATTTCATTCCTCAGGTAACAGAGCTGGCACCATTGGGCTCATTACTGGACAAACTACGACAGGAACAGCAATCACTGCTCATCTCCACCCTCTGTGATTACGCCATTCAGATTGCCGTGGGCATGAGTTTCCTCGAGTCGAAGAGGTTCATTCATCGAGACTTAGCCTGCAGGAATGTGCTTCTGAAGACCAATGAATTGGTGAGTGGTTTCATGACTTCTGTGTTTATGTTAGGGTAGAGATGGGGGGGGGGGGGGTCCCCCCCCCCCCCCCCCCCCCAATGGGTTCATATTGATGCAAGAATTGGTTGTTCCACATTTCGAAGAATTGTTTTGTGATGGAGAAATTTTCTGTATAAATCATTAAACAATGCATTTGATGTCATTTTAGAATGAGCACATTGCCCATTTATGCAGTATTTCATTAATCTTGTTCCAAGTCAATGAAGAGTGTATTTACATGTATAGGCAGAGTACATATCCATTTGCAAGAATCTGTCATTGTATTAGTCGAAAAGTTGTTCAAGTTGTTTCTTGACAAAAGAATTGATATTTTCAGTCATTAAAACTAAAACATTTCTTGTCATTTAAAGAGTGGATAATCTATCCATATATGCATGCTTATATTCATATTTGTATATCAATTGAACAAAACATTAATTATTTTCATTTAAAACTGAGCACATTTTTAGATGATGTCCTACAAGAAGTTGTTCAGCTTTCCTTATCAAAAGTTGTTTTTCTTGAAGGTTGTGACTTTGTGTTGCTACAAAGTATGAAATATCACCCTTATTTTGATGTTAGATTCAGAAAGTGTTTGATTTCATGAAAAAGTGTTGAATATATGTTAACATCTACTCCTAATTACCATGGCTTGGGAGAGAATGGTCATTAAGGATGGAAGATTGAACCTTGAATGTAGATGTGAAGTTAATTTTTACTCAAAATTTTGATCAGTGACAAAAGTCTAGTTACAGATCAAAATCCCAAAATGACTTAAAGTCGCTCCTACAATTTGCATTTACAAGTGATTTTTATACTGTACCCAACATTTCTTTTCCTTTCTTTTTTTCTCTCTCTATCTGTCTCTTTTAATCCTTCCATTTTCTTTTCATTTTTGGCAGTAGATGAAGTGAGATACAAACATTTTGTTGTAAATCTTTGTTCATTTTTTTTGTTTTGTTTGTGTGTCTTGTTTGGAGTAAAATGTGCCTTCATTTTGTTCAGAAAAGTAAGGTAATAGTTCTTATTTTGATAATATATTATGTTTTTTTTATCTGATCTTTCTGTTTTTATACCTATTTGATTACCAGTTGAATCTTTCTGATATGCAGATCAAGATTGGAGACTTTGGTTTGATGAGAGCTTTGCCCAGCCAGACAGATCACTATGTCATGTCTGAACAGAAGAAAGTTCCTTTTGCTTGGTAAAGTGACATTCTCTCAACTGTAGCCATAACATTCCCCCCCCCCCCCCTTCTCTTTTTCAGTTTTTAATTTCAATTATCCTTTTTTTTTTTTCAAAGCATTATTCACTCTTAAAAGCCCAAACAATGCACATTATGTATTTTAATATATACCAACTTGGTACAGATTTTCTAGCACAGAAAACTGCATCCAGTCAGTGCTGTGAACATTGTTTTGGCCTCTCTGGTATTCTAGATCAAAGCAGTGAGAGTTGCTTCCGTTTTTTTTAATATAGAAAAGATTCTGATATAGTGGCAGAAAAATCCCCTCTGGCCTTGAGAGTTCAACATATTTTTCAAAACTTTGTAATTTTTATTCAAGACAGCAATAAAAGTCAAATATGTCAAATTAGCCAAATATTTGCTAGGCAGCTAGTTGAAATGAGTTCGATGTCACAGGAGACTATGCGGATAAAGTAAAATCAGACTTTCCCGACCATATTGTAGCAGGAGTTAACTATAGCATGAATGTCTTAGCACAAAATAGTTGTAATTAAATCATTCTTTGTACCAAAATGAAGTACCCTCTTTTTTCTTTCCGCTGCTGTCTATAACTTAGAAAATCTGTCTCATTCCAGCCAAATGCATGATATTTTATCTCATCCATGTTGTGTCTCAGCTTGAACAAGATATGATAAGTAAATACAGGATTGCCTACCTATCCAGAAAAAAAATGTGATGGAAAAAACCTTAAAATCCCAGATTTCTCATAGATTAAGTTATCATAAAAATAAAAACAAAGAAGACCACCTAATTCACAAACAGCAAAATTTTTGCATAGTCGTGGGTCCCATGCCAGAAGAATGAGTGCGTGTGAATGTTATGGCTGATGGCTTCATTTTGAGCGGCTGGTGATCGTCAGTGTCTCCCCCCTTATCTAGATCTAGGTCTATGTGTTTACGACTGTGAGCAATGATTAGGCCTTTGGTACTGCCAGCCTCCTCTCGAGATCTTTTTTTATTCCATATGGTGAAAAGGGGGGAATTTTATGCAGTCCCCTAGCTATGTAACCAGCCCATTGTCTGCCCAGCTAACAGGCTCCTAACTTCAAAGGACAAAGGCTGATCATAGTACCAGCAAATTTGTGGAACCAAACGCTGCAGCCTTATGATGTGTGGCAAGTTTGATCGGGGGGGAGGGGGGGGGGGGAATACAGAAACAAAGGAAGGGAACAAACATGGTTATAATAAATGTTTTACTAAGCCTGGGAAAAACCCGGGCCTGAGCTTGATCGGCCTGAGCCGGGCTCTGTGATCGTGGGTCCGGGCCGTCTCAGAAAGCCCGAAACGGGCCGATCATTCACTCATTTTCGCCGCCAGCAGAATTTTGTAACAACATACCACGTGTCAAACGTTCGCATGGAGGTGGGACGGTGGGAGAGGAGGAATTCAAAATGTGCCCAACGCCTCGAAGTCTAGCGTTCTAATAGTTTCAACACTAATAGAATCACAAGAACAGCCAGAGTGTAATATTACCACAGTTGTATGGATTTATGTTCAAGAAATGACAGTGTAGACACAAACGGCAGTACACATTTGAAAGGAATTTCCGCTTATTCTTACTGTATTATAGCTATCTCAAATGTATTCACATACAAAAGGCACTGTAAGCAGCCCCTCGGCAGATCGCCCTTTTGGCACTTCTAATCTTAAATACTGAGTAAAACACCGCAGGGTCCTCCCCTGATTTTTTGGTATAAGAAAAAAACAAAAGTTCATGTGCAGAGGGAGGGGTATGAGAAGGATGACTTGCGTCGAACGCGTGTCGCTGATGGACGGAGTTTTCCCGAGATCAAAGTAGTGTGAGCGGGCCGGCCCGTAGCCCGTTTTTGTTTTTTCCTGGTAACTTGTGTATCCGTTGCTCCGGGCCAAGGTGCGAGTCATGCTCGGGCTCTAGTTCGGCTCGGGCTCTAGCTCGGCCCGGGCCAAACGGGCCTGATCTTGATCGGCCCGCCAGCGCGCGGGCCTAAAAATTGTATGATCGGCACATCTTTAGATGATGGTCCGACGAGGTAAAATCATTGCTCCGAGAGTCGTTGGTTATATGCGGCATGTGGAGAGTTGTCGATGTAGTTACAGCAAGAGGTCGTAAGAACAGGAGGAGATAAAGAGAAAAGACATGCGGATAGAAGATATGAGAGAGTGGAGAGCGAGGAGGTCGGAAGGGAAGAAAACGAAGAAGGTGATGATGAAGAATAGTTAAGAAGAAGAAAACGAAGAAGAAAAAGAAGAAGTAGAAGAAGAAGAAGAAGATGATGATGATGATGATGATGATGATGATGACTTTGTTGCCCTGAAGAAGAGTCAAGTTGGCTCGAAAATTTGGCTTTCAGTTTCAACTCCAAGAGGATGTTATTTATGTGTGTTATTTGCTTTTTTACATTGTTTAGTTAGTTACCGGTTGGACAGTCTTTTTGCTATTTTATAAAATGATGATGATGATGATGCCGACTAAAAGCCAAGCGGGCTAAAAAAATTTGGCAAAAATTTTATTATCACATTCGAGTTATTTATAGATCTCTCTGTTCTTTGTTTTTCTTGAATTGTTTTGCTAGTTGCCGATCAGACAGTTCTATTGTATTTTCTAAGATGATGATGATGATGATGATGATGATGATGATGATGATGAAGATGATGATGATGATGATTGGGGAAAAGAAGAAGAACAACAAGAAGAATAAGAACACTTAAAAATAAAAAAAAAAGAGCAATAACTTGACAATGCAGTGAAGACTCATAGGAAAGTGGGGAAAAGAAAACAAGGAGGGGGGAAAGAGATCAGTTTCAACTTCCCTGTCTCTTTTCATATGTCCATACCTCTCTTGAATTCAATGGTTATGTTAGATGTCTGCAGTCCCTAAAACGATCCCAGCAAATTTCTCATTCATCAGAAGTCTACACACACTTTCTTTTCACCTACTCACGCACATATGTGGGGAAACGTTCCTTGTACAAACTTTTTTCTCAGTCATACAACCTTCCTCAAATTCATCTGACCAGGTCATGTGTATCCTGTGACTGGTTTAGTTCACGTTTCTGTACAAATGAAAGTGTAGTATGTAGGTAAAGAAGCACTTTTGAACAAACAAAATGAAATATAAAGAGAGCCAATCATAAACGCACTCACAGTGTTTCACGCCTTAGAAAGTGGTCCACAGTCTTCTGAGCTGTTTCATATTCTGTCGGATTTTTAAAGAGTGTCTTGAATTTTTTTTTTGGAAAGGTTGAATTTTCATTGAATGTTTTCAGTGGATTAACTGGACGCCAAATTATTCTTTCTGTGTTTGCAATAATTATGGAATGTAAGAGGAAGATTTTGGTGTTCATGTTTTGTTTTTTACAAAACCCATTCATTTGTCAAGGTATGTAGCTGTATGATGTGCATGTCTATACGACCCAAAGTTCAATACCATTACTCGCTTTTACCTCCTTTGATAACACTGCTGGGTAGTTGCTGGCTGAAATTAGATTATTTTTTTTTTAAGTTCTCTATATTATGTTCACTAGTACTTTATTCAGTTACTACCCCTAGTCTAAGTGTTTGACGCCCTGGCTATTTTTGCTAGCTAATAATTTCAGCTAACGTTATTTAAATTTACTTTTATTTCAGGCCTAATTTGTATTTGTGTGATATGTCTTTCTAGCTCTTCTTTTCAGCGCTTTCCTTTTTCTCTTGATTCCCGCCAGCATCTTTCTACAGTTGTTGATTAAAACATGTTATGCATATTATTTCTTTATTGATTGATTGGCTTGTCACTAAATTCATTTATTTATTGATTGTGTATAGTTATCTACATATTATTTATTTATTTGTCTATTCATTTGTATATATCCATTATTTATTTATCTATTTACATATTTATTTTATTTATTCATTCACTGTTTTCATTGATCTATTTATTTTATATTTTTAATTTGCTTTTTATGTATTTATGTAATTATTTTATTTATTTATTTATTTGTCATCAAGTTTTTATTTTGTTGATTTATTTTTCTGCACTAACAGCCCAGGACAGTCCCGATGCACGATGTAACATTGCCAGTGGTATCACAGCGGATCCCGACAATTGTGACACATTCCTCCTGTGCTCCGCGTCTGTCGTCGTCAGGGAAACAAGATGTCCATCTGACACACTTTATGATGACTTTCTAAAAGTGTGTCGCCCAGCTGATCTCGTCAGCTGCGGCTCTCGAAGGATCCCAGCTCGAGGTACACGCTGATTTCACTCCGGGGATTTATTGATGAAAAAGAATTTGATTAGAAACTGTTAGTGTCAGATGGATTCAGATCAAGGTAGACTGAACTTCGAGCATCTTAACTCATGAGGCATTAATAGATTAATAATAGATTTTAATCAAAGTGTGTATGGAGACGTTAGTTCCTTTCCAAAGATGGTACTTTAGGCATGAAAGTCGACATCAGAGGAACGTATTTTAGCTAGAAATTGGTATTTGGAAAGAAATCACAATACTGAATGATCCATTCAATAACGAGTGAATTTTTAGACTGAAATCGATCAGTGGCACTGTTAGGGTAAATTATCTCGATTGAAAAAAAAAAAAAAAGGAGAGATATGCAAATAAAGCATTTTACAGAAGTTGCAAAGAAATGATAAAATATCTGTGTAATAGAAGTAAACAAGAAGAAACACAATTTCATGCAAACCTGGTGTTAACACGTTTAAGTCCAGACGTTTTGAAGAAATCTAAATGCTTCTTTAAATCTCATTACTAGTAAACGGTAACAATAGCATCGCCAGGAATGGGAAGCAGGAGAAAGACTTTACCAGAAGTCTTGACAATAGCAATAATAATTTTACATCTAATATTTGCTTTTGAAAAAAAAAAAAAAGAAAGAACTAAGCCTGGAATTAAGCATCGTCATTTTGGAAGCAATCAAAGACTGCTTATTATGAATATAAAACTTAATTTCCCACCACCATAAATTTGTTAGGACTAAATCAGACGGCTCAGGCTCTGGATACAATAAATTGCAACAATAAATTGAGTGAGCCTATGCTTTTCTAAAACACCAACATGATGAAAATTTCCATCAATCAGCCTAGGGCTATGTGTACAGGTATACAGGACAGGTAAAAAAAAAAATAATAAAATAGGCTGGCATATTTGCAAGTCTGTCAGTCGTGATATCAAATGGCAAAACCAGATGTGAAATGTCCGCATGATGATGACACACTCCTGGAATAATTATTTGTTGTTGTTGTTGTTGTCGTCGTTGGTGATTCGGAGAATAAAAAAGTTGATGATTAAAAATATGGTCTCATTAGTCTATTCTTGTTTGTTCGTGTATTTGTCTGTTCGTTTGTTTCTAACGTATTTTTCTATAATAGCTCTCATCAGGTTCGGTATAATATTGCGGCGTCTATGAAATCACATTTTTATTTGATCGAACATATGAATTCATTCAGTTTGAGACCCATGTCTGCTTGTCTCTTCTAACATAGTACGCATTTATTGTTCCTAACATCGCTATATTCTATGGTTCTTGGTTTGGTCTTGGGGGGAGGGGGCGGGGGGTGGAGAGAGAGAGACACAAGCAAAATATTTTTTTTTTATGCTAAGCATTTTATTCGCCCTTCAAAATCATCTTCTGTAACCTCTGGTTAGACTGAAGAAATTGTTCACTTTAGCAATGGGATAAATAAAGTCTTTCTAAAATATGACCTAGCACAATAGATTTGGACAAATACGATCTCAAGGAAAACACAATGTTAAAATTAGGATCTACGTTTTTTTTTTTTTTTTTTATTATTTCTCTGTTCCATAAAGAAGAAAGTCTGCGGAAAAAAAATCGCAAAGTAGCCGACTTGACGTAATCCAAACTGCTAAACAATGGACTGCTTGTCTAGTGGCGATTCCCTCTG